>ML285962.1:0-47913 GCA_005239495.1 Nicotiana undulata
AAATCAATTTACCATGATAAATCTTAAGTTATTATGCAATTTAAATGATAGTAGTAATAATAGGGTTGGAAAGAAAGCATTATGTAGAAAGAAGTAAGGAACTTCAGTGAAAATAACCCGTGCACACGCTCGTCACCCTCACGTACACAGGGTTTTTATAGGAAAAACCAGTAAAAATGCCTAAGGGAGATTCCCCAACACAGAGGGGAACAGGTTAGCTGATCACCTAGCTAACTATGCCCTGGACCAAGGAAACATAGTATGTCATGAATTTTGGGAGCTGGATACAGTAGGGAGGAGGATACTAAATGATGACAAATCACAATGCCCATATTTGAGAGTAAAAGTGGCCAGAAACTGATGACACAAATGAGGAGAAGCACATGGAGTAATAAGGGATAGGAGGATACTTACTATTATGTTCAAACCTGTAAAGGGGAGAGCATGGTAACACAAGGTTTTACTAACATTGTTTGCTGTTTTGCAGGTACTAAAGTTAAATGGTTGTCATATGACCTAAGGAAACTCCTATTGGTGGTATTAAAGTTTTACATTCATTCCAAGGGAGGGACTGAGGGACTAGACAACTACTTGATAGCATGAAGGCTTGGAAATTTCATGTTACACAATCCTAACATGCTCAGAATGCCTAATCGAATTGAGCAGGAGAGGGTAGATAAACAGCTGTTCAAAGTAAAAGGCTACTGGACAAAACTGTTGGAGCTAATCTACATGAGAGGGGTTAATGCTATACTATGGCTCATAACAATTTTGGCCATTCCTAATGCTAAAGATCAGCAGCATACACAACCAGGGAACCTAAGAAGAGATAGGAAGTGGAAGGTATTGGCACTAAGGAAGCATAGGTGGATAGGGTGGAGAAAAAATAATATGCTGCCCAGAAGGTCTAAAAGAAATGGGCAGCAATACACAATAATTAGAAAGATCAGAAGAAATAAGGTGACTAGGTGGGGAGGTACACTATGGATACAGAACATGGCAGGTTTAAAGATACCTAACAATCTGCCCAGAATGTCTAATCGGAGTGGGCAGCAATTAAGAAAAACAAATCCACAACTTAGGAGCAGGAAGATGTAGAGGATAAGTAGCAATATGAGGGATAGTCATACAAGAAGCCATGCAGGATCACAGGAAGATACAAATCAGGAGAAGGAAAATAAACATCAAGCTAGGATCATAAGTACTAGATGGGGGAAGAAGTTGAGACAGGCAAGGAGTAGAAGAACAAAAAACACAAATAGACTAATGCCTAGAATGTCTAATCGAAATAGGCATAAACAAATAACAAGAAGTTATAAGGTGGATGCAAAGAGAGTGTACAATATAAAGAAAAAGAAGGGGGATAGAGAAGAGGGATCAGTATTAAAGGGGGACATGAGCAGCATACAATTAGCGGACAATTATGTACAAATCAGTAATGAGGAGTACATAAAGGTCCTTTTTTACTCTAACAATGTGTTCTTTTTTGCAGGGATTAACAGTGATTCTATAAATTATCATCAGATACAAGCTCTAGGGGGGGTATTACTTCCTCTAGGGGGAGGAAAAGTGACATGCATAGGGGTGGAAACCAAAGAAAGGATACAAACAATAGAGTTCAGACAAGGAAAAAAGTTGAGCCAGGAAATTGAAGAAGAAGCAGTACCTGTAGCTGGTCCATTGAGGAAATCACAAATGCCAATCAACAATTGTGGATCAGCTGGAGCTAAAAAGGCCGGCACTTGCTTGAACATAAGGATATATACTGAAATGCAAAATAGCAGGGATAACACCCACACTATGCAAATCTGTATCTACCCTAGAAGTCAGGAAAACACAAAAACCAAATCAGTAAGTAAAGGGGAGCTAAGACATTACAGTACTGAAATTAAAAGCCTCAGAGGAAGAAACTTAACAGTACCTGTAGCTGGGACATTGAGAAGAACACAAATCTTCACCCACACGACCCAGAAATAGCAGGAACCAGCTACAGTCATTGAAATCGAAGAGATTAAGCTAGGTCAAGTGCGTGCATGAACAGGAAGACGCAGATCAGTAAGGAAAAAGGAAAAGCTAAATTGGAACAAAAATAGAAGTAATAAGCTCAGAATGAGATATTTACCAGCTCTAATGTGTGGATTCATCACAACCAAGGCCATGAATGCGGCCATGTAAATCAAGGAGAAGCAGCTAGGGCAAGTGAAGGAGGAAATACAAAGAAACAAAGGGGTCAGGAAAAGGAAAATACCAAGACACAGCAGAAAACAAACATATGAGCTCAGATCGAGTCACGTACCAGCTCGTCGGCGTCGAGGTGCAACAGTAGCATCCATGGAGGTCGAGTGGAAGCAACGAGGGCAACTGAGTGAGGAAATACAAACAATCAAAGCTGTGAGAAAAGGGAACAAGCTAAATATCAACATAAATAAACACTTTGAGCTCAGAAGAATTCACATACCCATCAGAGTGACACTGGCAGCCATGAAAAGCAAAGAGAGGGAGCTAGGGCACGAGAGAGACGAAATAGGAAACAAGTGTGGACAAAATGAAAAAGAAATGAAAGATGGGTTATTACAAGCGACCGGATTTGAAGCTGGGCCTTACTGGCAATGGACCCAGACGGAAAATGGGCCAGGTAAGGTCGTGGGTTACTAAGAGAATTAAGTGGAGTGGCTATGCATGCAAAATTAAGTTCAAATTAAAAGGGGCTAAGAGTGCACAATTTACATAGATGGCCAGCAGCATATTCAAGGAACTATTTCTTGTAAGACTAGACTTAGTTGGCTCTAATTTTTTTTAGTAGGCTACCAGATTGTAATATCACTATTGGGCCTCACAAGCTCAATTTGATAATAGCCTCTAGGTTTCTTTTTTATAGTCCTATGTGTAGTAGGACAACATACTTGTTATTATTTTCGTTTTATTATTAATAAAATCGCTACTAGGCACCTAGCCTAGTAGTATTATTTGCTTAAAAAAAAAACACAGAGTTAGGCAAGCTACTTACCTCAACTGTGCAAATCAACCGCTAATCACTCTCTTTCCACGAGTATCCAACTCCGGGTGGCCCAAATATATTCAATTCGATGGGATAACGTAAATATAAATTCAAGAAATCGAAAGAACTAATTAATTCAGAACTAATACGCGAAATTAGAAAATTTGACCAAAATGCCCCTCGGGCCCACGTCTCGGAATCGGGAAAAATTTATATTTTCTGAACCCTTGTTCGCTCACGAGTCTAACCATATGAAAATCTCTCAAATCGGAGGTCAATTACCCAATCAAAACCCCAAAATTAGGTCTAAGAAGTTTCTTCCATTTTCCCCCAATTTTAACTCAAAATCATGAATTTAAGGGTGGGATTTAAGATTAGGAACGCGGAAATTAACCTATGGTGGTAGAAAATCACTTACCTCGATTACCCACGTGAAAATCCTCTCAAAGATCGCCCCTCCCGAGCTCCCACAACTCAAAAATGGTGAAATAACATAACCCTCGGATTCTTAGAATATGAACAGGGATTTCCGCACCTGCGGTCCCTTTAACCGCACCTGCGGTACCGCACCTGCGGAATAATCATCGCAGGTGCGGAAAATCACTTAAAGCCCTGGGACCGCTCCTGCGATAGAAAGGTCGCGCCTGCGGTTCTGCGCCTTCGGAGCCCAGGTCGAACCTGCGATCCCTGACCAGGCCACTGGGACCGCTCCTGCGATAGAAGGGTCGCGCCTGCGGTTCCGCTCCTGCAGAGCCCAGGTCGCACCTGCGATCCCTGACCAGGCCACTGGGGCTTCGCACCTGCGGCATAAGTCCCGCGCCTGCGTGCTCGCACCTGCGGAAATTCCATCGCAGGTGCGGAACACCAGATACAGGTCTGGTTCAGCACTTTGAAATTTTCCAAACTTCCCGATAAGCATTCGAAACAACCCCGAGGCCCCCTGGGACCTCACCCAAAACCACCAACTGATCTCAATACCCTATTCAAACTTGGTCGGGCCTTAAAAACACGTCCCCTAACCTCAAAATATCCAAAAATGCATAGATTCAAGCCTAGGAACTTAGGAATTTTCAAGAATTCACTTCCGACGCCGAACCACGTCTAAACTCGTTCGAATGACCTCAAATTTTGCACACAGGTCATAAATGACATTCCGGACCTGATGCCGCTTTCGGAATTCCATTCTGACTCCGATACCAAAATCTCACCTATCGGCCGAAATCGCCGAAATTCTAACTTTCACCAATTCAAGCCTAAATCTACGTCTGGCCTCAAAAACACATTCCGAACACGCTCCCAACCCCGAAATCACTCAACGGATCTGACAGAGTCGACGGATTTCCATTCTGGATCTGTCTTCACATAGCTCCCGCTCCGGCCCAATTTCTAAGGTCAAAGCTCACCTTAAAGGACTATATGTCAAAAAACACTCCAATTTTCATCACTCAACGCTCCGACTCGTTCCATTAACCTAATAAGACAAGGGAGGAACAGTTATCAGGGGATCGGGGCGCTAACTCTCCAAAACGACCGGTCAGGTCGTTACATTTACCTTACACACAAGGGCTCTTAATCCTTCCTCCAATAAGAAAATCATCACGTGCTTGAGCCTTAGCAATAAATTCAACAACCCCTTCAATAAATTTGTCCCTCAACCCTACATGGTTAGGATGATTCCTATTATACATCCAACTACGATGCACAAATTTCATCTATACATATAAAAATTTAGAAATGAGATATTTAAAACAATTTAATTTTTTTAAATTGATTACAAAGTTATACTCTTTCAAAGGTTCCTTTTAGATATATACATATCATTGTGTCAAAAAACTTTAATTGATATATTTTTGTTTTTAAATTAATATTTTTTAACACTCGAAATGTAACGACCTGACCGATTGTTTTGAGAATTTAAGTTTCGTTCAGTGGTGTAAGGTCTTGAAAAACTTCATATTATGATATAGACTTGTGTTCATGGTTAAATTCAACTACCTGATGATTCAGAGTCGAATTGGAAGGGAGATTTTATTTTTGGAGGCTAAAGTAGTGAGAATTTGGCCGGAATTTGACTTTGGTATAAACGACTCTGGATTAAGTTTTGGATGATGTCAGAAGCTTTGTAAGGTGATTTTGGACTTAGGCATGCGTTCGTATTAGGATTTGGAGGTCCGTAAAGAAATTTGTGGCAGTTTGGCGAAAGTTTGAAATTTGAAGGTTTTGAGAAGTTTGACCGGAAGTGGACTTTTTGACATCGAGGTCGGATTTTGGTTAAGTAGGTCCTAATGTCGAATGCAACTTGTGTGAAAATTTTGAGGTCAATCAGACGTGATTTGATCGGTTTTAACATCGAATGTAGAAATTTGAAGTTCTAAAGTTTGTTAAGCTTGAATTGGGGTGCAATTCATGATTTAGATGTGGTTTGAGGTGATTTGAGGCTACGAGCAGGTCCGTGTTATGTTATGGGACTGGTTTGTGTGACTAGATAGGGCCCCGGGGGCCTCGAGTGTGTTTCAGTGTGGTTTTGGATTATTTCGGGCTATTTTGCAATAGCTGATGCTAGTGTCTGGTGTTGTTCTTCACGTTCACGAGGATCCTCTCGCGTTCGCAAAGAAGGATTTGGCTTCAGGTACTTTGTTTTTCGTGTTCGCGAAGAGATCCTCGCGTTCGCGAAGATGAAAAACTCTATTACGCAAGTTTGACTTTGGAGGCACATATCGCACAATCTATAAGGAATTTTAAGATAATATAAAAGTTGTAGCCCATTATGTCTAGTTTTCAGAAAAGTAAACTATTTAGCATTTGGCTTTGTGTACAAAATGTTATGGCTGGTACACTACAACTATCCGGAAAGATAAAGAAGAAATTTGTGTTGCATTGGGTTGACTTTGGCAGCTTATATCTCAAAATTTATAAGGAATTGGAAGATGACAAAAACATGAATGTCAAGACCCAAAATCAATAAAGTCGTGATGGCGCCGGACACCACTGTCAGGCAAGCTAAACCTTAGTTAGTTTAAAATAAATTCCTGTCTCAATATTTTCAAAAACGTTACCTTTCACTTTAATACATAATAACTAGATGAAATCCATTTAAGTAAAAACAACAGTCCATTTTCCACTTTAATAAAATACATCCCAAATACATCCCAGAACCCGGTGTCACAAGTACATGAGCAATTTCTAAGACATTTTACTAAATACTACAAAGCTTGTCCGGAATACAAGCTGGAGAAGGACTTTAGAATAAAATAAATACAATACATAGAGGAAGACTTTGCCAGCTGTGGATCGCCTCCAGATGATGCAGCTCGCCTACGTCTCCAAACCATCCTCATCGCTATGAAAGTACATGTGCAACAAAATGCACAGCAAGTGTAGCATGAGTACGAAAACAACGTGTACTCAGTAAGTATCCCGCGTAACCTCAGAGAGGTAGTGACGAGAGGTTGACTTGACACTCACTAGGGTCCAACAATATAATTTAACAATATATGACAGCAACAAAAGGCATACGAGGGTAATAAGATCAGTAAACTTTAAAAGTAACTGCAATGCAATAAACACTGGAAGTAAATAAACAATTTCTACTTCATTCCCCCCCAATTATCTGTCAAGTCATTATCCATGAAATCATTTAACAATTCAAGTCACAAGTGGTATATAATATGTACATATATGCGTAGGAAATGCCGAGGGTCGTTCGGCCCGAACCAACAATAAAAGTAACCTGTGCACTGCCGAGGGTCGAACGACCCGAACCATAAGTGCATCTTTGCCATAAAATAATCATATATATGGACTGCCGAGGGTCGAACGACCCGAACCATAAGTGCATCTTTGCCATAAAATAATCATATATATGGACTGCCGAGGGTCGAACGGCCCGAACCATAAGTGAATCTTTCAATCCGCCATGGCGTACGGCCTGCTCCCATGAGAGTGGAGGAAATAACACTTCGCTCGCGGAATGTAAATTGCGAAGCGGTCACATGCACATACAATATTTTTCTTAAATTACTTTCAATAAACAATTCCTTTAAATAACCAATTTCTGTGATCTCAAGGAAATCAAATTTTCATATAATCAAAAATTCATAAAGCATATAATCCATTTCGAGGAAAAACACAAGGCATGATGTGGGTCCTAGACTACCCCAACATGGCATAACAGTAGCTACGCACGGACTCCTGTCACTTCGTGCGTACGTAGCCCCCGCAAATAATAAAATATATTCATTCAGTTCACCTATGGGGACAATTCCCCCTCACAAAGTTAGAAAGGAGACTTACCTCGCTCCGAAACTTCATAACCGGCTTCCAAGCCCTTCCGACGATGCCAATGGATGCACAACGCCCCAAAACTATCCAAATAACGGTAAACCAATAAAAATATACTCTAATATTCGTAACAAATTACAATTATATAACTTCACAACTCCGCTCAATGAATTGACCAAAATGCCCTAGGGCCCACGTGCCCGGATTCCAAAATTTCTCGAAGATAAACTCTACCCATAACTTTACTAGTTCAAATATATGATTTGCTCAAGTATTCATGCTCAATTCGTGGCTAAAATCCAAATTACTAAATTTCTAGGTTTCCTTCAAATTTCCCAATTTTCTAATAATTTTTCATGTTCAAATCCATGTAATAAGTAGAAACAACCTTGTATTTAACTTGGAAATAAGTAGAAACAACTTACCTTGTGATCCCTGACGAAATTCTCTCCTTGAAGATCCTCAAATCGCCCATACCAAATGAAAAATAGAAGGAGAAATGTCCAAATTCTCGTTTAAAACAATCTGCCAGGCCTTATTTCCGCACCTGCGGTCCCCTTATCGCACTTGCGCTTCCGCAGGTGCGCCCAAATCTCCCGCACCTGCGGCCTCCTCAGATCCAGCCCAAATTCGAACCTGCGGCGCCCAAAGCCGCACCTGCGGCCAAAGCCTCGCAGGTGCGGTCACACCAGATGACAGCAAACTTCAGCTTTCTTCAACTTCAAACATTGATCCGTTTACCACCCGGAATCCACCTAGGGCCCCAGGACCCCGTCCAATTTCACCATCTAGTTCCAAAACATAAGGCGGACTTGCTCGAGGCATCACATCAAACCATGCCAAAATCACGAATCGCACTCAACTTGAAACTTTAAGAACTTGAAATTTCAAACTTCCACATCCGATGCCGAAACCTATCAAATCATGCCCGATTGACCCCAAATTTTGCACACAAGTCATATTCCAAAATAACAGACCTGCTCCAACTTTCGTAATTGCATTCCGGCCCCGATATCAAAATTTCCACTTGCGATCGGATTTCTCAAAAACCTTCAAATTTCTATCTTTAGCCAAATGACCTCAAAATAACCTACGGACATCCGCATTCACTTCCAATCGCTCTCCCAACTCCAGAATCACCATACGAAGCTATTCCCAGACTCAAAATCCAAAACGGACATCAATATCACTGAAATGCGCTTCAAGTCAAACTTAGAAAATTCCTTCAAAAATGTTGACTTCCACAATATACGCCCAAAACGCTCCCGGGTTATCCAAAACCCGATCCGGACATACGCCCAAGTCCAAAATCATCATACGAACCTGCTGGAACCTTCAGATCCTGATTCCGAGGTTGTTAACTCCAAATCCCAGTCTTAGCCGATTCTTCCAACTTAAGGATTCCGAAATGAGTATTTTCCTTTCAATCTAACTCCGAACTTCCCGAAATTCAACTCCGATCATACGCACAAGTCATAATACCTGAAATGAAGTTGTTCATGACTTTCAACCACTGAACAACGCGCTAGATCTCAAAACGACCGGTCGGGTCGTTACAATAGAACTTGTAGATCATGGAGTCTAGCTTACAAAACATTAAACCATTTATCATTTTTAATTTTATACGAAACTTTATGGCCATTATACTGAGGCTGTCTGAGAAGAGTTTGGAAATGGCTTTTGAGAGTTTTTGTTCATCGCGAACGCGATGGGTGGCCCGCGAATGCGAAGAAGGAACACCTTAGCAGAATTTAAAGTTAAAAAACAAGGGTTATGAGTTCATATCGCAAAACTTAATTTGGAGCTCGGTAGAAGGATATTTTGAGAAAGATTCTTGCGTGGGTGTTGAGGTAAGTCATTCTTACCTAGTTTTGGTTAATTCCTATTATTATGTCTTTCATTTCAACTTTAAATTAGTTTAGAGTGGAAAATTGGGGAAGATTTGAAAAAATTTCTTAGGCAGAATTTTGGGATTTTGATCGAGATTTTGGTATCAAATTTGAGTAAATTTGGTATAGTTAGACTCATGAGGGAATGTGTGTTTGTAATTTGTGATGTTTACCCGATTACCAGACGTGGGTGCGGGGAGGCGTTTTGGGCGTTTTTCTTATTTTCTTCCCTTGGCTTCAAATTCATTAGCTAAGGTAGTTACTTGTAGTATTATTTACATTATGCAATTTATTTGATTAGATTTGGACCATTCGGAGTTGGATACTCATGGCAAAAGTGAGGTTTTCAGATTGAGTTGAGTGATTCGAGGTAAGTATCTTGCGTAACCTTGAGAGTTCAACTAGTGTTGTGATTTTTTTTTTGGCAGAGCTGAGTAGTCGGAGATTTCAATTGGTATGATATATATTCGATTTGTGATTTAGAGTTGAGGTCGAGACCCTCGTGATTTCATGAGATTTAATGTGTTTTAACCGGGCTGTGTATCGCGATAGAAGTTATATCAGAATGGGAACCTTGTGATTTGTTCATATACTTTAACTCTTTCCTTGTTATATTTCTTTGTAGGTTAGTACTGGTAGAGAGTTGTGTATGTCAGGCTTGTTTGATAGTTTCCTTATGTGTTTCTCCTTTCATATTCAGTCATTTTTGTTCTATGCTTCCTGAGTTTTAACTTGCGGGGTGTGTGCCCGGTGTTGTTATTTGTGGCTTGGTGATTTAGGTGTTTAATTATGAGGTCTTCGTGCTTCTTGCATCATTATCAGTGTTATGGAGGTTTGAAATAGAGTCTATCAGACATAAGGCTAGTTACCAGTATTGGGATGATTTCGGCAGCGATTGCAATCAGAAGTGTTATTATGGGCCAGTGTGTGGTGTGTTATATTGTGTGCTCGTACCTTGTGGGTGTAGGCATGAGTTGATGCATCTGGTTGAGGCTGATGCCGGATATGGATTTAGAATCAAGTCTTTTGGAAATGAGTAAAAGGTGAGAAATTGAGGTATGAGGCATATTGATGGTGGTAGGAAGGCTAAATACAGTTGAGATGGTGTCATCAGGCTTATGTAGACTGGGGTGACGCGGGATCACCCACAGGTGTATGTTGGAAGTGTGAATTAAGTGATTCGGAGACTTCGAGGCGATTCTTGGCACGTTCGAGGACGAACGTTTGTTTTAGGAAGGGGGATAATGTAATGAGTCGACCGGTAATTTTGAGAATTTAAGTTCCGTTCAGCGGGGTAAGGTCTTGAACAACTTCATATTATGTATATCGAATTGAGTGCATGGTTGAATTCAGCTATCAGATGATTCGGAGTCGAATTGGAAGGAAGATTTTATTTTTGGAAGCTTAGACGGTGAGAATTTGGTCGTAATTTGACTTTGGTGTAAACGGCTCCGTAATAAGTTTTGTTTGATGTCAGCGGCTTCGTATGGTGATTTTGGACTTAGGCATGCGTCTATATAAGGTTTTGGAGGTCCGTAGAGTAATTTGAGGCAATTTGGCAAAAGTTAAAAATTTGAAGGTTTTTGAGAAGTTTGACGAGAACTGGACTTTTTGATATCGGGGTCGGATTTTGATTCCGGAAGTTGAAGTAGGTCCGTTATGCCGAATTCGACATGTGTGCAAAATTTGAGGTAAATCGAACATGATTTGATAGGTTTCGACATCTAATGTTGAAGTTTGAAGTTCTAAAGTTTATTAAGCTTGAATTCGTATGTGATTCAAGATTTTGATGTGGTTTGAGGCTTCGAGCAGGTCCGTATTATGTTATGGGACTGGTTTGTGTGATTGAACAGGGCCTCTGATGTGTTTTGGGGTGGTTTTGGAAAATTTTGGGATGCTTTGAAATAACTGATGCTGGTGTCTGGTGTTGTTCTTCGCGTTCGCGAGGATCCTCTCGCGTTCGCGAAGAAGGATTTGGCTTCAGGGACTTTGTTCTTCGCGTTCGCGAAGAAGAAAATCTCTGTTACGCAGGTCTAAATTTGGAGGCTCATATATCACAATCTAAAAAGAATTTAAAGATGATCCAAAAATAAAATTGTAGCCCTTTGTGTCAAGTTTCCTGAAACGTAAACCATTTAGCATTTTGACTTTTGTACGAAAAGTTATGGTTGGTACACTAAAGACTATATGGGAAGGTGAAGAAGAAATTTGTGTTGCATAGGGCTGACTTTGGCAGCTTATATCTCAAAATCTATAAAGAATTGGAAGATAACCAAAACGTGAAAGTTGTAGACCTTGGTGTCTAGATTTCAAAACATTAAACCATTTGTCATTTGGAGTTTAGTACCAACATATTTGGCGATTATATTGAGGCTATCTGAGAAGAGTTTGGAAATGGCTTTTGAGATTTTTTGTTCATCGCGAACGCGATGGGTGACCCGCGAATGCGAAGAAGGAACACTTGGGAAAATTTTAAATTTCAAAAACGAGGGTTTTGAGTTCATATAACAAAATTTAATTTGGAGCTCGGTAGAAAGGCGATTTTTGGAGAGATTCTTGCGTGGGTGTTGGGGTAAGTTATTCTTACCTAGTATTGATTAATTCCAATGATTATGTCTTTAATTTAAACATTAAATTAGTGATTTAGAGTGGAAAATTAGGGAAGATTTGAGAAAACTTCTTAGGCCGAATTTTGGGGTTTTGATCGAGATTTTTATATCAAATTTGAGTAAATTTGGTATGGTTAGACTCGTGAGTGAATGGGTGTTCGTCATTTATGATTTTTACCCGATTACGAGACGTAGGCCCGGGGAGGCCTTTTGGGCGTTATTTCCATTTTCTTGCCATAGCTTCAAATTCATTAGCTAAAGTAGTTACTTGTAGTATTATTTACATTATGGATTTTGTTTGATTAGATTTGGACCATATGGAGTTGGATACTCGTGGCAAGAGCGTGATTTTTGGATTGAGTTGAGAGATTCGAGGTAAGTACCTTGCCTAACCTTGTGTGGGGGAACTATCCCTTAGGATATGAATCTTCTATATTGATTGTAGTCTGTGTACGCGAGGTGACGAGTGGGTGCTCAGACTTATTTGTGGGAAGTTTGCCTTTTAAGTTTCTTAGGTCCTTATATTCACCCTGTATGAAGTTGTTCTTGATACGCTTGAGTTCTTATTTGCTAGTTTCACCTCTACATGCTTTGACTTAATCGAAGGTTTTACCTCTTCTATCGTCATGCTATATTTTCATAAACTATCTATATTTAATTGAAATTATTAGCATCTCATCCTATAATTTTTTGCCTTAATTGGAGTTATGATTATCTTTTTCTGCTTACTTTTATTTGAAATGTTGAATATCTCTCATAATTGCTCAACCTCAAAAAGAGTTTAGATAACCTATGTCTTAGTCGACTTGCCTTTATTTAGAATTATTTGACTCGTGTTGGCTTCTTATTGTTGACTTGAATATTGTGGATTCGTTGCTACGTTTCTGTTTTTCCCTAGTTAAGATGTTCTTTTTACACTTAGCATTCTTTACCGTGGTTATTGCTTGTGAACAAGTTCTAATGTTTCCTTTGTGATTTAAAGTTCTTATATTGATTTACTCGTCGTACTTTATATTAGTGTCATAGTTGCTTTGTACTTGTTATAGTGATGTATGAGTTTTCTGTCGTGTTATAATTGTTATCTTTGTTGGTTGCGCTGCATATCTATTTTGGGACTACGAACGTATTCCGGGAGATCCCCCAGCACTGCATATTTATTTTGGGACTACGGATGTAGACCGCGAGATCCCCCAGCACTGCATATGTATTTTGGGAGATCCCTTGTATGGCATATTTATTTTGGGGCTACAGACATATTCCGGGAGATCCCCCAGTACTGCATATTTATTTTGGGACTACGTACGTATTCCGGGAGATCCCCCAGCACATCATATTTATTTTGGGACTACAGACGCATTCCGGGATATCTCCCTCTATTGCATATTAAATTCGGGACTACAGGATGGGATCCCGGTAGATTCCCCTGTTGATTTATCTGTGTATTCAATTGCTTTTATTCATTTTCAAATTGTAGTATTTAGAAGTTGTAGCAAACTCTGTAGAGATTATGACTTGTACTACCGGTTTTGTGAAATTGTAAATTTACGTAAAGGTTTCCATATCGAAACTGTTAGATTTTGTTTAATTGTTGTTGTTATTCTTACAAGGTTAGGCTTACCTAGTCCCTAAGACTAGGTGCCATCACGATACCCAACAAAGGGGAAATCGGGTCGTGACAAGTTGATATTAGAGATTTAGGTTCATAGGTGCTACGAGTCATAAGTGATTTTAGTAGAGTCTTTTGGATCGATACGGGAGATGTCTATTCTTATCTTCGAGAGGCTACAAAAGTATTAGAACCATTTCACATCCTTTATTCCTATCGTGCGAGTTCATTGATCTTGACGTTTGAAATTTATCATTCCATTCTCTCGTACATGGTGAGGACACGAGCTGCGGTTCCTGATGATGTTAGCCCTAGAGCAGATGTCACTAGGGTTAGAGGCAGAGGCCAACGAGGATCATGTGCCGCAGCTAGGGCACCTATAGGAGCAACAGTTGAGGAGCCGCCAGTAGTTCGAGTTAGGGGGCAGGTACCGGAGGCGCCTGTTGTTACCCCCGTACTTCAGCAGACTTTAGCACAGTTCCTGTGCATGTTTGGTACATTGGTTCAGACGGGGTTGATTCCGATTGCACCAGCTTCTTCACAGAGCGGGGGAGGAGCCCAGACTCTCGCCGCCAATAGTCCAGAGCAGCGAGTTCACGTTTGTCAGGTTCTAGGTGTCATGGTGACACAACATGTTGTTCCAGTTCAGCTCTTGGTCAAAGAAGCAACATCCGAGGAAGGGCAGCTTAGATTTGAAAGTTTCAAGACATATAACCTTCCTACATTCAGCGGTTTGGCTTCAGAGAGTGCACAGGGTTTGCTGGAGGAGTGCCATAGCATCCTACGCACTATGGATATTGTTGAGACGAGTGGGGTTGCTTTTACTACGTTCCAGCTTAAGGGTTGTACCTTAATCCCTTTGGTATTCATGACGCGCAAAGTTTGAGCAGTTGAGTCAGGGTACTATGTCAGTATTTGAGTATGCCGTCAGATTCAGTGATTTGGCAAGACATGCACCTGCCCTGGTCGCCACGGTTAGAGAGCGAGTTCGTAGTTTCATTGGGGACTCAAACATGATATTCGGTTCAACATGACTCGAGAGTTGGAGTCAGATGTCTCATTTCAACAGGCGGTAAGGATTGGTCGCCGGTTAGAGGGCATGTGGGACTGTGAGCGAGAAGACCAACGAGACCAGGAGAGAGAGTTCAGGGAGGAGAGGAGGCCTCCTGGACCGGAGAGATCTGCTGGTCCTTATTTTGGAGGCTGGGTACGACATGGTAGCAGTTTTGTGGGTCAGCCAATTCAGTTTGCACTTCCGGGCACAGTGTTTCAGGTGTTCATGGGTCTCATAGCTTCTCGCATGGAGCAGTTTCAACTGCCATTTCAGCAGAGAGGTTTTTTTAAGTGTGGAGATATCATCCACATGGTGAGAAATTGTCCCACGCTCCGGGCAGATGTGTTATAGCGGGGTATTCAGGCGAGTAAGGGGCGCCCAAGAGGGACCGTTGTGCCAGATATTATCATGCATGTATGTTTTGATTTGTTACAAAGGGGCACCATTTGTATTTCAGTATAGCTCTGCTGGTCAGGAGGAATCCCTTATTTTTTGATTAATTTATGAGTGAGTTTCATGCTTCGCACTCATTATTCGTGTTTGCTCCTATTGGGAGATTCTATATGTGGTAGCCCGTGTCTATCAGTTTTTTTATTCAACATTGAGAGTGGTGAGACTAGAAGTGAATCCTTGTTGTTCATCATGGTAAGCTTGATGTGATTTTTCCAAAGTATTTTGGTTACGAGCTGTGATTTGATACTATACCAGGGTGAGAGTTGACCTAGTGTTATGATTTTTTTTGGCAAAGCTGAGTAGTCGTAGATTTCAATTGGTATGATATATATTCGATCTGTGATTTAGAGTTGAGAGAGAGACCCTCATGATTTCATTAGATTTGATGTGTTCGAATCGGGCTATGTACCGCGATACAAGTTATATCAAGATGGGACCCTTGTGATTTTTTCATATACTTTAACTCTTTCCTTGTTATATTGCTTTGTAGGTTACTACTGGTAGAGTGTTTTGCCTATTAGGCTTGTTTGATAATATCCTTAAGTGTTTCTCCTTTCATATTCAGTCGTTTTTGTTCTATGCTTCTTGAGTTTTAGCTTGCAGGGTGTGTGCTCAGTGGTGTATTTTGTGGCTTGGTAATTCGGGTGTCTAATTATGATGTCTTCATGCTTCTTGCATCATTATCAGTGTTATGGAGGTTAGCAATAGAGTCTATCTGACATACAGATAGTTGCTAGTGCTGGGATGATTTCGGCAGCGATTGTAATCAGAAGTGTTATTATGGGCCTGTGTGTGGTGTGTTATATTGTGTGCTCGTACCTTGTGGGTATAGGCATGAGTTGATGGAGCTGGTTGAGGCTGATGCCTGATATGGATTTAGAATCAAGTCTTTTGGTTTGAGGCTTATCAGTGGTGGTAAGAAGGCGAAATTGCAGTTGAGATGGTGTCATCAGGTTTATGAAAATTGGGGTGACGCGGGATCACCCGCGGGTGTATGTTGGAAGTGTGCATTCAGTGATTCGGAGACTTCGGCGATACTTGGCACATTCGAGGATGAACGCTTGTTTTAAGAGGGAGAATGTAACGACCCAACCAGTCATTTTGAGAATTTAAGTTCAGTTCAGCGGTGTAAGGTCTTGAATAACTTCATATTAGGTATATCCACTTGCGTGCATGATTGAATTCATCTACCAGATGATTCAGAGTCGAATTGGAAGGATGTTTTTTAATTTTGGGAGCTTAAGCGGTGAGAATTTGGCCGGAATTTGACTTTGGTGTAAACGGCTCCGTAATAAGTGTTGGATGATGTCAGCAGCTTCGTATGATGATTTTGGACTTAGGCATGTGTCCGGATTAGGATTTGGAGGTCTGTAGAGTAATTTGAGGCAATTTGGTGAAAGTTTGAAATTTCAAGGTTTTTGAGAAGTTTGATCGGAAGTGGACTTTTTGATATCGGGGTCGGATTCCAATTTTGGAAGTTGAAGTAGGTCTATAATGTCGAATTCGACTTGTGTGCAAAATTTGTGGTCAATCGGACGTTATTTGATAGGTTTCGACATCGAATGTATAAGTTTGAAGTTCTAAAGTACATTAAGCTTGAATTGGGGTGCGATTCATGATTTCGATGTAGTTTGAGGTGATTTGAGTATTCGAGCAGGTCCATGTTATGTTATGGGACTGATTTGTGTGATTGGACGGGGCCTCTGGTGTGTTTAGGGATTGTTTCTGATCATTTCGGGTTATTTTGCAATAGGTGATGCCAGTGTCTGGTGTTGTTCTTCGCGTTCGCGAGGATCCTCTCGCGTTCGCTAAGAAGGATTTGGATTCAGGGACTTTGTTCTTCGCGTTCACTAAGAGACCCTCGCATTCGCGAAGAAGAATATCTCGGTATGCAGGTCTGACCTTGGAGGCTGATATCTCACAATCTATAAGGAATTTAAAGATGATCCAAAAACGAAAGTTGTAGCCGTTTGTGTCTAGTTTTCGGAAACCTAAACCATTTAGCATTTGTATTTGTGTACAAAAATTTATGGCTGGTATACTACAGACTATCCGGTAAGATGAAGAAGAAATTTTTGTTGCACATGGCTAACTTTGGTAGCTTATATCTAAAAGTCTATAAGGAATTGGAAGATAACCAAAATATTAAAGTTGTAGATCTTGGTGTCTAGTTTTCAAAACATTAAACCATTTATCATTTGGAGTTTTGTACGAAACTTTATGGCCATTATACTGAGACTGTCTAAAAAGAGTTTGAAAATGGCTTTTGAGAGTTTTTGTTCATCGCGAACGTGATGGGTGGCCCGAGAACGCGAAGAAGGAACACCTGGGAAGAATTTAAAGTCCCAAAACGTGGGTTTTGAGTTCATATCACAAAATTTAATTTGGGGCTCGATAGAAGGCGATTCTTGGAGAGTTTCTTGCGTGGGTGTTGGGGTAAGTGATTCTTACCTAGTTTTAGTTAATTACCATGATTATGTATTTAATTTCAACATCAAATTAGTGAATTATAGTAGAAAATTAAGGAATATTTGAGAAAATTCTTAGGCCAAATTTTGGGGTTTTGATCGAGATTTGGGTATCGGATTTGAGTAAATTTAGTATGGTTAGACTCGTGAGGGAATGGGTGTTCGTAATTTGTGATTTTTACCCGATTACGAGACGTGGGCTCGGGGAGATTTTATTGGCGATTTTCCTATTTTCTTGCCTTAGCTTCGAATTCATTAGCTAAGGTAGTTACTTGTAGTATTATATACATTATGCAATTTATTTGATTAGATTTAGACCATTCGGAGTTGGATACTCGTGGAAAGAGTGTGGTTTTCAGATTTAGTTGAGCGATTCGAGGTAAGTATCCTCCCTAACCTTGTGTGGGGGAACTACCCCTTAGGATTCGAATCTTCTATGTTGATTGTAGTCCCTGTACGCGAGGTGACATGTGCGTGCTCGGACTTATTTGTGGGAAGTTTTCCTTTTAGGGTTATTAGATTCTTATATTCACCGTGTATGAAATTGTTCTTTATTCGCTTGAGTTCTTATTTTCTAGTTTCACCTCTACAATATTTGATTAGAGATAATTGCTTTAGGATTCACTCAAACCGTCTACTTGACCCTAATTTGATCGTCATGCCAAATATTATCATACATGTATGTTTTGATATGTTACAGAGGGGCACCATTTGTATTGCATTATAATTCTGCTGGTCGGGACAAATCCCTTATTTGTTGCTTCATTTATGAGTGAGTTTCATGCTTTGCACTCTATTTTCTTGTTTGGTACTGTTGGAAGAGTCTATGAGTGGTAGAATGTGTCTATCGTTGTTTTTATTCATCATTGAGAGTTGTGAGACTAGAAGTGAGTCCTTGTTGTTCATCATGGTAAGCTTGATATGATTTTTCCTGAGTATTTTGGTTACGAGCTGTGATTTGATATTCTACCGGGGTGAGAGTTCAGCTAATGTTGTGATTTTTTTGGCAGAGCTGAGTAGTAGAATATTTCAATTGGTATGATATATATTTGATTTGTGATTTAGAGTTAAGGGCGAAACCCTCGTGATTTCATGAGATTTGATGTGTTCGAACTAGGTTGTGTACCGCGATAGGAGTTATATCAAGATGGGACCCTTGTGATTTGTTCATACACTTTAACTGTTTCCTTGTTATATTGCTTTGTAGGTTAGTACTGGTAGAGAGTTGTGTTTGTCAGGCTAGTTTGATAGTTTCCTTATGTGTTTCTCCTTTCATATTTAGTCATTTTCATTCTATGCTTCTTGAGTTTTAGCTTGCGGGGTGTGTGCCCGGTGGTGTTATTTGTGGCTTGGTGATTCAGGTGTCTAATTCTGAGGTCTATGTGCTTCTTGCATCATTGTTAGTGTTTTGGAGTTTTGAAACAAAGTCTATCAGACATGAGGCTTGTTTCCAGTGCTGGGATGATTTCGGCAGCGATTGTCATCAGAAGTGTTATTATGGGCCTATGTGCGGTGTGTTATATTGTGTGGTCGTACCTTGTGGGTGTAAGAATAAGTTGATGCAGCTGGTTGAGGCTGATGCTGGATATGGATTTAGAATCGGGTCTTTTAAAAATGAGTAGAAGGTGAGAAATTGAGGTATGAGGCTTATCGGTGGTGGTAGGAAGATTAAATTGCCGTTGAGAAGGTGTCATCAGGCTTATGTTGATTCGGGTGACGTGAGATCACCCGCAGGTGAATGCTGGAAGTGTGCATTTAGTGATTCAGAGACTTCGAGGCGCTTCTTGGCACATTCGAGGACAAACATTTGTTTTCAGAAGGGGAGAATGTAACGACTCGATCGGTCATTTTGAGAATTTAAGTTCCGTTCGGCGGTGTAAGGTTTTGAACTGCTTCATATTATGTATATCGACTTGCGTGTATAGTTGAATTCAACTACCAGATGATTCATAGTCGAATTGGAAGAAAGATTTTATTTTTTGACACTTAAGCGGTGAGAATTTCGCCGGAATTTGACTTTGGGTAAACGTCTCCGGAATAAGTTTTGGATGATGTCAGCGACTTCATATGGTGATTTTGGTATTAGGCGTGCGTCCAGATTCGAATTTGGAGGTCCTTAGAGTAATTTGAGAAAATTTGGCAAAAGTTACAAATTTGAAGGTTTTTGAGAAGTTTGACCGGAAGTGGACTTTTTGATATCGGAGTAGGATTCTGATTCTGGAAGGTGAAGTAGGTCCGTAATGCCGAATTTGACTTGCGTGCAAAATTTGAGGTCAATCGAACGTGATTTGATAGGTTTCAACATTTAATGTAGAAGTTTGAAGTTCTAAAGTTCATTAAGCTTGAATTGTTGTGCGGTTCATGATTTCTATGTGGTTTGAGGCTTCGAGCAGGTCCTTGTTATGTTATGGGACTGGTTTGTGTTATTGGACGGGGCCTCAGGTGTGTTTCGGGGTGGTTTCCGATCATTTCGGGCTGTTTTGCAATAACTGATGCTGGTGTCTGGTGTTGTTCTTCGCGTTCGTGAGGATCCTCTCGCATTCGCGAAGAAGGATTTGTCTTCAGTGACTTTGTTCTTTGCGTTCGCGAAGAAGAAAATCGTTGTTACGTAGGTCTGACTTTCGAGGCTCATATCTCACAAACTATAAAGAATTTGAAGATGATCCAAAAATTAAAGTTATAGCCCTTTGTGTGGAGTTTCCTGAAACGTAAACCATTTAGCATTTGGATTTGTGTACAAAAGTTTATGGCTGGTACACTAAAAAATGTACGGGAAGGTGAAGAAGAAATTTTTGATGCATAAAACTGATTTTGTCAGCTTATATCTCAAAATCTATAAGGAATTGGAAGATGAACAAACGTGCAAGTGGTAGAACTTGGTGTCTACTTTTCAAAACATTAAACAATTTGTCATTTGGAGTTTAGTACGAAAATTTATAGCCATTATATTGAGGCTATCTTAGAAGAGTTTGGAAATGTCTTTTGAGAGTTTTTGTTCATCGCGAACGCGAAGAAGGAGCACTTGGGCAGAATTTAAAGCTCAAAAACGAGGGTTTTGAGTTCATATCACAAAATCTAATTTAGAGCTCGGTAGAAAGGCGATTTTTGGAGAGATTCTTGCGTGGGTGTTGGGGTAAGTAATTCTTACCTAGTTTTAGTCAATTCCCATGATTATGTCTTTAATTTCAAAACTAAATTAGTGATTTAGAGTGGAACATTGGGGAATATTTGAGAAAAAATCTTAGGCCGAATTTTGGGGTGTTCGTAATTTGTGATTTTTACCCGATTACGAGACGTAGGCCCGGGGAGGCTTTTTGGGCGTTATTCCCATTTTCTTGCCTTAGCTTCGAATTCATTAGCTAAAGTAGTTACTTGTAGTATTATTTACATTCTTGTGAAATAACTAGCCGAAGGAGAATATCAGAGTTGGGGCGGTGGATGACAGACTAGCTCACCAAGATTATGCAATTTATTGGATTAGATTTGGACCATACGGAGTTGGATACTCGTGGCAAGAGCGTGGTTTTCGGATTGAGTTGAGCGATTCGAGGTAAGTATCTTGCCTAACCTTGTGTGGGGAAACTACCCCTTAGGATTCTAATATTCTATGTTGATTGTAGACCGTGTACGAGAGGTGACGAGTGGGTGCTCAGACTTATTTGTGGGAAGTTTGCCTTTTAGGTTTCTTAGGTCTTTATATTCACCATGTATGAAGTTATTCTTGATACACTTGAGTTCTTATTTTCTAGTTTCACCTCTAAATGCTTTGATTAGAGATAATTGCTTTAGGATTCACCCTTACCGTCTACTCTACCCTAATTTGACTTAACCGAAGGTTTTACCTCTTCTACCGTCATGCTATATTTTCATAAACTGTCTATATTTAATTTTAATTATTGGTGTCTCATCCTATAATTATTTAGCCTTAATTGGAGTTATGGTTATCTTTTGCTGCTTACCCTTATTTGAATTGTTGAATATCTCTCATCAATTTTATTTCTCCAAAGTAGTATAATTGGCTCTTCTAGAGCTTTGAATTAATTTTGCACTACCACTTATTCATCAATATCTATAAGATGAATACAATTTTAAGGAGAAAGTTATACCATTATGGTCATGGTAAAAATTATATGCAAGATCTGCTTCTTACATTAGTGTTATCCTTTAGTAATCACATTGCCAAAATATTTTGGCATACAATAGGTACGTGACCAATGACCATTCATGCCATAATAATGACATTATTTTCTTATTTCATCTCAAACCCTTTTCTAGAGATTAGTGTGGTATATCCCCTCCCACTAGCGCACTCATATTCTTCCAAGAATGGATATGTATTCATAAATCAGATATTATCACATTCACATCATGAATGGACCATAATCATCTATATGTTCTTTACAAAATCTCATGTCAAATCGATGAAAAATATTTGGTGTCGCATGATTTGTACTAGCCTGTATCTTCTCCTTTGAGGGGTTGTTAATCTTGGAATTGTTCTTTCCGGAGTTCTTTTTTATCGAGGTAGATTGGGGTTTGTTTGAGGAGTGAGTAGTATAGTGAGGTGTAGGGTTTTATAGGCTAATAATTGAGTCTATTTTCATTCCTTGGCTACTTGAAGAGGGGAGATTTTATTCATATTTTGGGATAACATAGGTTTAGGAACGTGTACTAAGTCATTGGCTATTTGGACGTCCAATAGGGATTGTTGGCCAAGTGCGGTTGGTCCAGGTCTTCTTCCATGAAATGGTTAATAACCTCTAAGGGCGGGTTAGTGTTAATGGTTTTGGAAGATAAAACAACTACCTCACATTGGTTAGGGGAGATTGAGGGGGTGTTTTGATATTATTAACTAAATTAAGGGAGTGATTAGTGTGCACGGGACCTAAAGAACCCACTGACACTTGGCTATTTTTTGCATGCGGAGATGCCACCTCATTTGAAGTAAGTTGTAATTGGTTTTATAAATTTTGTTTTCTTTTTCATTTTGGTTTATGGGCAGATTCACAAAAGTTGAGAGTCTAATATCAATAGTAACGTCTTTTACTGTAGAAAAAAACCGGTCATTATGAGAGATCTTGTTCTTGGAAAGATTTTGGTTGATCAATTGCTTGTTGTGGGCATTGATTGGTAAAGGAAGAGTGGACATACCTGTATTGGAAAAAAAGAGCTTCACACGTGTAATAATCGTGACGACTCAGTAATCTATGTGGAACAATGAGAACATGACAACTAAACGAGACTTTATGAAGAGGTACGAAACAAAGAGGCACGGAACAACATATCCATGGGGTAACCAGATACGCGAATCTCAACCTAATCGAGAAGATGAAGAGACACGATCAAAATGAATCAGGGCAAGATACAAGGCAGATTCGGAGATCTTCAATTAATGAGCCAAACGTTACATAACCTTCACGCGGAAATTATGGTTAATTATTGTAACGTTACATTAATGACATTATAAGTCATTAATGCTCAATCACTGAAAAGGGTAGACGTTATATTAAGAAATTCCCTATATAAGGGAGTAAAATATAACTTGTAAAGACACGTTCAAACCACTATTGATATATATTTACTTTTTACGCATCTTACTACTTTCTATTTACAAATTTATTTGCAATTATGAATATATCCTTTGGTTATCGGAAACCCGTGTTCTTCATAAATTAGCTTTGGCAGAGAATCTAATTCTTTGGTTAAACAAATTGGTTTCGTTACCGGGAATATGATAATATCTGTTCTTTCTCAAATAACATTATGTGAATTATGTCGAACGCTAACGACAACAAGAAACAAAGGCATCGCCCTTAGGATCACCACGAGGATCAAGGGAACAATCCCCAGAAAGATCTGCTACTCAAAACAATAATCTCAATGGAAATGAACAAGCAGAAGAACAGGATACTGTAAAACAAATAGTTGGTGAGTATGTGACTCAAGCCTTACAAGCTTTCATGAGGGGACTACCAGCTGCATCCCCAACACCTCCTCTTAGCAACACTATAACTGTGGAAAATCCACAATTCGGGCTAGCAAATTCTGGGAGTGGAGGCACTCCAAATGAGTCTCTCGAAGCAAGACCAGGTATGTCCAATAATCTAGAATTACAATTTTTATTACTAACTCTGCAGAAACAGGTGAAGAACAAAACGATCGAATCGAGAAAATTCCTGGAGTACCACATGTTATCAAAGGCATTGACGTTGATAGATATTCTCAACAACCATGGAAGCCAAGTGCAGCACCCTCGCCTATTCCCAAGAAATTCAAAATGCCTGATATTCCCAAGTATGACGGGACAACTGATCCACGTGATCATTTGACTGCTTTTACCACCAAAGTAAAAGGCAACGACCTAAATAAACAAGAAATTGAGTCAGTCCTATTCAAGAAGTTCGAAAAAACACTCACCAAAGGATCACTAACCTAGTATTCTCTTTTACCTGAAAATCCTATTGACTCTTTTGTTGAGCTTTCAGATTCTTTTATAAAAGCGCATTCCGGTGCGCAAAAAATTGAAAAAATAATGGAAGACATGTTTAAATAAAACAAGGAGACGCGGAGTTTCTTCGAGAATTTGTAGACAAGTTTCAACGGGAAAGAATGTTGCTACCATGGGTGCCTGATAATTAGGCAGCCATGGCATGTACAAGCAATTTAAATGACAAAAGCTTAGAAGCCACGTGAAGACTCAAGAAAAGCTTGAGAGAATTCCCAGCCACGACGTGGAACGATGTCTATAACATGTACATCACTAAGCTACGAATAGAAGAAGACACCATTGCTCCGTCAAAAACTAAAGACCAAACCAGTTCTAGATGCTCCAAACCAAGAAGGAGAACAGGTAAGAACAAGTAAGACCCTTATATGGGACCTTCGGGACGAGAAACTCATCCCAGGTTCGAAAATACCCGGTCAGAATATAGACCATCAAATAGAGATACGAGCTCATCCTCATCAAGATCCCGAAAGGATCAGGATGAACGAAATAAAGGTAATACAAGAATTGGAGACTACAACTTCAAATATGGGTGATAAGGTTCGATGGCCCAAAGAAATGAGGTCAAACCCAAATAAGAGGAATCCAGACTTCTGGTGTGAATTCCATGACGATCATGGGCACAGAACATCAGATTGTAGATTTTTGCAAGGTGAGGTAGAACAATTATTAAAACAAGGCTATCTAACTGTTGGCCCATGTCACTGAATGGGTTTTGAAGATTGACGAAAGGTGACAAGTTGAACCAGGTCCATCATAGAATACACATCTGAATGAAGCTGTTGGTACAAGAATCGTACAAGTCTAGGAGATATCAGTGATTGCTGAGTATCAAAGAACTAAGAGAATGTTTCCTAATACGAAAAGGTTGCAAACTGATAGAGATGACAGAAGTTGATTTCAGCTAGGACAGAAATAGAGGAAGGAAGTTGAGTTACAATCAAACTCGTTTACCAAGGAAGAGTTGGATCAGAATTGAATCATGGACTCAACAAATGGACTCTATAAATAATCAATGTATTACTGCTGAAAGAAGTGACGCACAAGTACTAAAGTGAATCAAGATCTGAAGCAAAAGTTCCATGAATATTTTGCAAGTATAATTGTCGTGCGATACAAAGGCTACAATTAAACTAGAAGAAACAGTTCCATTGTTTGTGTATTGAGTCTAGTTGATTGTAGTAGGAGTTTTAACATTGTATCTTTTCAGCTTACTTATAAGCAATTGTAATAGGTATACATTGTTCAAGTTAGAGTTAGCTTGAAATCTGTAGAAATTAGCTAGAGGCTAGTTGATACAAAGAGTATTAGAGTTAGTCCTAGGATTACAAAAGAGTTTATATTGTAAGTCCATTTTGGCTCAGATTTTTAGTGAAGAGTTTGAGCAAATCCTGCTGAGGAGTAGGTCGTGATTTTTTCACCTTTTGAGCCAGGTATTTTCCACGTAAAAAAATTCCTGTGTCTTTACTGTTACTGCTTTATTATTCCGCAAACAGTAGTAAGTAGTATACTAAGAAGAACCAGGTTCTTCTTATTAGACAACACTCGAAAATTGGATACTGCACAATTAACTTATAATATTGTCTAGTATTGTATTCTAAAATATCAATTGGTATCAGAGCAGGTTATCCTTGAAGAGTCTAACACCTAGGAAAAGATCAAGATGAGTGCACCACCTGGGAACTGGGAAGGTCAATCAACTGCAAGGCCACCACTCTTCAACGGCCAGTACTATTCTTGGTGGAAGAATAGAATGAAGGATCACCTTATTGGAGAGGACTATGAACTCTGGGACATAGTCACTGATGGACCACTTGCAACAATGAGGAAAACTGCTAAAGGAGTAGATGTGCCTAAGACTACGGCTGACTGCACAACTGAGGATCTGAAGAAATGGGAGAAGAATTCCAAGGCCAAGAAGTGGCTAGTGTGTGGACTAGGCCGTGATGAATGCAGCAGAATCCAAAGCTGCACCACTGCCAAGGAAATCTGGGATACTCTACAAGTGGCTCATGAAGGAACAACTCAAGTGAAGAGGTCTAGAGGTACATTGCTATACTCTCAGTATGAAAACTTCACTATGAAAGAAGGAGAAACAATTCAGGAGATGTACACAAGGTTCACAACCTTGACCAATGAACTCAAGTCTCTTAGGAGAATCATACTTGACGAAGACAAGGTAGAGAATATCTTGACAAGGGTTTTTCCTATCTCCTGGGAAAGCAAGATCACTGCTATCCAGGAATCCAAAAATATGGCAACCCTTAGACAGAATGAGTTAATTTGAAATCTCACTGCTTATGAACTCAGAAGGCAAACCATTAAGGATGGATGCCCCAAAGAAGGAGAGAAGTCTAGCACTGAGGATCAAAGAGGGAGAAAATCTGGAGGATGATGAGATGGCCATGATCACCAAAGAATTCATAAACTTTCTCATGAGGAAGAAAGGCATCTATAGAGGAGGAAACTTCGACAAGGCAAAGGCTCCTGAAAGGCCAGCTAATGAGGGATGCTACAAGTGTGGAAAAACTGATCATCTCATCAAGAACTGCCCCCAGTGGGAAGTAGAATGGAGGAAGGAGAGATATGAAAGAAAGAACAGGAAGAAGGAACTGGTCCAACCCAAGAAAACTACTACAAAGGCTATGGTTGCTGCTTGGGGGGAAAGTTCAGATGAAGAATCAGAAGATGGTGAGACAGAAGATCAAGCTCTCATGGCAATTGGAGAATCTGATGAGGAGACTTATGAAGAACCACAGGTAAGTATCTCACATCTTAAAACAAAAATAAAGTTTCTATCTAAGGAGAAACTCTCTGAGTTGCTACTTGACTTCATTGATGATTCTGAGGAGACAACTAAAGAGAAAGATCAACTATCTAAAGAGTGTGCAATGCTGAGAGCAAAATGCATGGACCTGGAAATAAGGGTCAGTGAATCTGAAAAGAAAAACACTGTCTTGATGAACCAGGTTCAACCACTCGAAACTGAGATTCTAGAACTAAAATCTGAAAATTTAAAGTTAAGACTAGGATCCAGTAAAAAGGTAGTTGATCACTCTCATGATAAGTTAGAGGAAGACTTAGGTAAACTGAAAGATAAAATGTATGCCAAAGATTAGCAGATAAGATCTCTTAAAGAAGAACTTGGCAAAGTCAAACATGAATTTGATAGAACACGTAAGTGGAATAAGTCTTCTGATGCTTTAATATGGATCCAAGAGAATCATAGTAGCAATCGGAGAGGTCTTGGTTTTGGGAGTCAATTTCCTAAGTGGGATCCCAAAAGAAAGTATCTCACTCTCCCTGAAAATACAATTTGCACCCATTGTGGGAAGACTGGACACTATAAATATGAGTGTTCTGCAAAAGAAAAGGCCAGTCAGAAAAATGAGAGATTTATTAAAAAGAAAAGTTGGCTACGAAACTGGGCCAGGAAAAATCTGATTCATCCATTCTCTCATGCAAAAGGACCCAAACTAGTTTGGGTTCTTAAAACTAACCCCTGATTTTCTTTTGAAGGTACAAGTGAAGGGAAGCAGCCAATTTTGGTTTTTGGATAGTGGCTGCTCTAAGCATATGACAGGGAATAAGGAACGGTTCCTTTCACTTGAAAACCTCAAAGGAGGAAATGTCTCCTTTGGAAACGGAACTAAAGGTGAAATAATAGGGGTCGACAAGGTAGGTAAATATGACACATGTTCAATTGAACATGTGTATCTGATAGATGGCTTGAAGTATAGCCTAATAAGTGTGTCACAAATGTGTGACAGAGGTAACCTTGTTGCTTTTACTTCCACAAAATATTTTGTGATCAACCTGCTTACTGACAAGATTGTTTCGTAGGGAAAAAGAATGAACAATATCTATGTCATTGACTTGTCCACACTATCTGACAATGAACTCACTTGCCTTAGTGTGTTGGACAGAGATCCCCTCCTGTGGCACAAAAGACTTGGTCATGCAAGTCTGACTCAATTTAACAAGCTAGTCTCTAAGGACTTAGTGGTAGGGCTTCCTAACATTAAGTTCAAAGAATACAAGGTTTGTGAGGCATGTGCAAGGTGGAAGCAGGTAAGGTCGTCTTTCAAAAGTAATAAAATGGTCAGTACCACCAGGACGTTTAAACTGGTTTATATGGATCTGTGTGGTCCCATGAGAACTAAGTAGAGGTGGAAAGAGATATGTGATGGTGCTAGTAGATGAATTCTCAAGGTTCACTTGGATCTTATTCTTGGCATCTAAGGATGAAGCATTTGAAATGTTCACCTCATTTGTCAAGATGATTTAGAATCAATTAGGACATCAACTAGCATCCATTAGATCTGACCATGGTACTGAGTTTGAGAATGCTAAGTTTGCCGAGTTCTGTGATGAACATGGTGTGAATCACAATATTTCTTCTCCTAGAACCCCACAACAAAATGGGGTTGTTGAAAGGAAAAACAGAACTCTTGAAGACATGGGAAGAACCATGCTTCTATCAAGCAAACTACCTCACAGCTTCTGGACAGAAGCAATTAACATTGCATGTTATATTATCAATAGATGCATGACCAGACCTTTGGTAGAGAAAACTCCCTATGAATTACTTAGAGGGAGAAAGCCCAACATATCCCGTCTTTGGGCTTTTGGATGCAAGTGTTATGTGCATAATAATGGCAAAGATTCTTTAGGAAAATTTGATCCCAGAAGTGATGAGGGAGTGTTCTTGGGATATTCTACACATAGCAAAGCTTATAAAATATACAATAAAAGAACTATGTATGTTGAAGAAAGTGTACATGTTGTCTTTGATGAAACTAACACTTTATCTGAGAGACAGGAACCAGAAGATGAGGAGCTTGGACTGGTGAGGAGCAATGACTACATTGAAGCACCTATGGCATATGGAACAGGTGATGGACCAGGTTCAACGACCTCACGCAACTCGACATGTGATGACCCAAAAGGTCATCCTAAGTAATTCAAGCTAAATCTGTGTTCCGAGGCCCCAAAAGACTCCGTTAATCTCACCTCGATATGTATGTGCAGCCCGAGAAGGTAGCCGGGAAGCTTCCATGTGAAAATTCGATAAAAATGGGATTTTTGAATTGAATAATTGAATAAAGTTGACTTTGGCCAACGTTTTTGGTAAACAGACCCGGACCCGTGATGTGACAGTACCGTAGGGTCTGTAGGAAAATATGGTACTTGAGCGTATGCCCGGAATCGAATTCCGAGGTCCCAAGCCCGAGAAATTAATTTTTAAAGAAAATTGTTTTCTGGAAATAATAAAGGATTTTGAAAATGAGTAATTATGTGATAATTATGTGAAAGCCGTGTTACCGGGCCCGTATTAATGTTTCGGAGCCTAGAATAGGTTTATTATATGTTATTTGTCATATCTGTGAAATTTGGTGTAAAACGGACTTGATTTGACGGGTTTCGGATAAAATTCAGAGATTTGGAGCTAGTAAAGTTTTGAGGATGTTCAAAAAACTTGAAATTTGGTTAGGAATGTGATTTTATGCTACCGAGGTCCAAATGCAATTCTGAGGCCGAGAATAGTTCTGCTACGTTATTTTTGACTTGTCTGCAAAATTTGAAGTTGTTCCGAGTTGTATGGGTCGGTTTGGCGCATCGTTATAGAATTCTAGAATTTCAAAGTTCTTAAGTTTTGAATTCAGGGGTTTTGGAGGGTGATTTTGAGTTTTAGCGTTGTGTTGAGTGTTCCGTGGGCTCGAGCAAGTCCGTTTCATGATTTGGTACTTGTTGGTATATTTGGACGGGGGCTCAGGTGGGCCCAGGTTCCTCCCGGACCCCGCACGAGGCCAAACACCAGCAAAAATCACTGCTGGTGCACAACAGCTGGTGTGACCGCAGGTGCGGGACCACACCTGCGGTCCAGGCCTTCGCAGGTGCGTCCTCTTCCGCAGGAGCGATCCAAACTCCGCAGGAGTGGAACCGCTGGAGCGGCTTCCAACTCCGCAGGTGCGAGCCCAGGGTCCTAGGCCCTTTTCCGCAGGGGCGATCAATTTCTCGCAGGCGCGAGACCGCACCTGTGGTCCTAAGGTCGCAGGTGCGGAAATCCCTGTTGGCAGCCCCTCTTAAATGTCCAAAATTTCGTGTTTTCTTGATTTTATCCACCATCAACCTCCATTAGAGAGCATCCAAGTTTAGGAAGCACCTTGCACGACCACCCACTGTAAGAGGTAAGTTAAACCCCATAAACTTCTAGTTTTAACATTAATTCCTAGTTAAATTCACTACTAAATCATCTAAAAATCATAGAATTAGGTAGTAATTTTAGGGTTCTTGAGGATTTTGTGACTTTCCATGTTAGGCCATGAAATCTTGTATAAATCACATAACTTCGATCCTTAGACTCCTGGTAATTGATTCCTTCATGAATTTTCAAAAATCTGAACGTGTGGGCCCGGGGTCGAATTTTAGTATTCTTGGGAAAATAGTAGGAAATGTATAATTAGGCTTGGGAATTGGTTTATTGAGTACTTATTGATGTTAATAAATCCATTATGTCTAGATATTACCGATTCGGAGTTGGATTCGAGAGGGAAGGCTGTGATTGAGGCATGACTTGCATTTTTGGAGCCGAGGTAAGTGTTTGGCCTAACCTCAGCTTAAGGGATTAGGTATAGAGTCTTATTTGCTATGTGTAACTCATTTCCCACATATAGGCATGGTGACGAGTGCCTATATGTTGCGGTGAAGCATTCCCGTGAGTCAATTGTGATGAAACTTACTGTTTTCTTAATATTCCCCGCACTATGAGTAATTGGTGAATTAGTAGTGATACCTTGATATTGTTTCATGACGTGTGGAGTTATTGAGTTATTTTTTTCAGTTGAGGCTTACACGGTGAAATTGTATTTCTGATGCGAGGTTGGTTATAGCTGAGACCCTTGTCGGGCATTTGTTGAGTTTGTAATTGATGATTTCTCCTTGCCGGGACAATAAAATTCTATTGAGCATTTCCATGCACTTGAGACTTCTTAATGTTGACTTTCACATTATATTGTTGCTTTGTTTTATTAATTGTCGCACGAGGGGACATGCCTGCCGACTGTTTGTTACTTATCACACGAGGGGGCATGCCATGTTTATCACTGATTATTATATACGCACGAGGGGACATTCCCTGCCAAGTGATTGTGAGGTTATGCACGAAGGGACATTCCGTGCCGAGTGTTATTATATACGCACGAGGGGACATTCTATGCCGAGTGATTGTGAGGTTATGCACGAGGGGACATTTTTTGTGAATTGAGGCAAAATAAAGATTTTTAACAGGATGAACCTGGTTCATCCATGCTGGTTTACATGACTGATAAGGTACGTTCTCATCTCCATACATGTATTAGTTCAAGTACAGTCATACATGAGCAGTACTCTATCCATTTATGGTTCAGTTCAAATTCTCGTACTTACCCAAATAATGAACCAGTTTCAAGAAGCTCCGTCACATTAAATTAGCCTAGTTTTAGGGGGAAAGAAACGGTCTAATCAATGTCCAATCACTGACAGTCCTTAATCGATTAGTATCCTACTTGTGTTAATACACTTCCGTTATAATCACCCCAGCCACAAGTTATAAATAGGCCATCATTACCCATTGTGAATAAAGCAATAGACGAACGCTGATCAAGTCACTCAACACTCAAATATCTACTGCCTTTTGCCCTCTCTTCTTTTTCTCTCTAAAATTTAAAACCATGTCGTCTGCTTCATCTGATTCTCAAAATCGTGACTACGATGAAGGAGTATATGAGTCTGATTCTCCACCGGTCTACAGTTCTGAATCCTCTGAGACACCTGAAACCCCTGAACACCATGATGCCCCTGAACCTACACCAAACCCTACCCCAACCCCCAAACCCCATCGTGTCAAGGTTCTTGCACGCAAATCCGTGGATTTAAGTTCACGAGCAAAGCTCTTGGAAGATTTATTACAGGCTGAAGAAGAACCCACACCAGATTCGTCAAGTGAATCGTTCAAATAAGCACATGAAGACGATGCACTTGGTTCGTCCAGTGCTGAGAAAGGTAATACTGAAGTTACCTCTGTGTTAAATTCTGAAAATAGATTTGTGCTGGTGGGCTCTGTGGTGGATGTGGAAGTGCCAAGTAGGCAAAGAAAAACAGGGAAAATTCTTGAGAACGAGGGAGATGCAGGTGTGAGGGGATCTGGGAAGGATGGTACCACACTTGAAATTTGTGGCCCCATTCTTAAAAATCTTGAAGATGATGTCGTAGTGACAGGGGGAACTCATGATGTAGAGGAGGATGTTGCTGGGTTGGAAAAATTGATGACTGAGATAGATGAACTTGTTTCTTCTTGGGAAGAAACTTTGTCTTAGAGACTGAAGAAACTGGGGGACTCATCCAACCCCAAGAAGAGAAGGACTCCAAAGTCCATCAAGTCTAAAGCCTCAGTTTCCTCAAAGAAAAGTAAAACTAATGAGTCTGTTGGTGTACCTGTTCCAAGGGTACGAGCTACGAGAAATACTGTTCGAGAAGAAGAGGAGAAGCTGGAAAAAGCTCTGCAAGAGAGCAAAAGAAAGAAGGCAGAGAAAGGGAAAGCGAAAGTGGGGGAGCCTGTTGAGGCTATTGTTGAGAGGGATGATGATCCTGAATGGAATGGAGATGAAGAGAAGGAGGTTGGAGAAGTGTCGACTGACAAAGTTTCCATGTTTGGCAAATGACATATCTTGAAGGGAAAGTTACTTAAGGATTTGGAGGAGCCGGGTATGAGGTACTTAGTGCATTTTTTGGCAACGCAAGGCTGGAAGGACATGGTCCTTCGCATGGAAGGCAGGCTGGTCAGAAATGAGGTTGTGGAGTTCATGGGGAATGCAACTGTGATTGGAGGAAGGGTTACCTCATTGGTCAGGGGAGTTGAAGTCTCCTTTGATTCTCAAGAACTGGGAGTCATTCTAGACATTCCATCTGAGGGCTATGACGACTATACAAGGCAGAAATGGCCTTGCTTGGATGGAATGGCCTCAGCACTCAACATCACCAGATTCTTTTGTGACAATGAAGAGGAGCCTGAACCCAGGGTTGTGTGCAAAAGCGAGATAAAGCCTGAACACAAGCTGTTCTTTGAGTTTGTAATTAAATTTCTGCTGCCCAGACAAGAACGCAGACATATTGCCAACTACATGGATCTAACACTCATGGAGTGCCTGTACAGAGGCAAGCAGATCAATTGGCCATCTTTAATCATCCAGCTTTTGGACAGAGTGGTGAATGGCACCAAGTCCCATGCAATTACTTATGGTTTGGAGTTCCCACAAAGAAGGCTGAAATGGCTACTGCAAAGGATTTCTTTGGGAAGGACACTTTGCTGTCATGTCATTACACTGTCAGTGCCCCGGTAGATGAACTTGGTTCATCTCGGAAGCAACGAGTCAATAGCAAGGTCCGTACTCTGGTGCAGGAACGCAAGAAAAAGGATATGGAGATTCTTCGATTGAAGACTCGCTTAGTTGAGGTGGAAGCTGAGCGTGATGCTCTCAAAGCTGAATTAGCCAAGGAGAAGGAAAAAAATGAGGGTGTCATACCACCAAATGTTGTCTCTTCTCCAAACAAGGAATCCAGCCTCTTCTGCACCACCCCAGACTTAGGAATTTCCAGAACTACCCCCTCCTATCCTATCAAGTGCCCAGTTCGGGACAGTGTCAAGTGTCTTTTGTTTCAGTTTTTAAGTCTGCCTTACTCATGTTTTGGCTGTTTTTTCTTTTAATCTATTTTGGTGCTGATCATCACTGTTAATCAATGAAAGCTTGTTGTTTTAAAAATGTCTCCATTTCTAATTTAGCTTACATTATTGGTTTCTTGTGTTGATTAATCATGTTTGCACCTGCAGTTGCCTAAATTGGCCATGAGTAAGAATTAATAACTGGTAAGTATCATTTTACAATTTTTCGATGATTTCAAAAGGGGGAAGATGTGTTGTGTTTTGTTCAAAAAATTTTAAAGTGATATTTATAACCTAATGAACCTGGTTCTTGATGATTAATGCTCAAAAATATACAAAGTGTTGAATGTGTATACAGGATAAAAGCACATGGTTTTTCATCATAAAAAGGGGGAATTTGTTGGCCCATGTCACTGAATGGGTTTTGAAGATTGACAAAAGGTGACAAGTTGAACCAGGTCCACCATAGCATACACATCTGAAAGAAGCAGTTGGTACAAGAATCGTACAAGTCTAGGAGATATCAGTGATTGCAGAGTATCAAAGAACTAAGAGAATGTCTCCTAATACAAAAAGGTTGAAAACTGATAGAGATGACATAAGTTGATTTGAGCTAGTACAGAAATAGAGGAAGGAAGTTGAGTTACAATCAAACTCGTTTACCAAGGAAGAGTTGGATTAGAATTGAATCTTGGACTAAACAAACAGACTCTATAAATAATCAATGTATTACTGCTGAAAGAAGTGACGCACAAGTACTAAAGTGAATAAAGATCTGAAGCAAAAGTTCCATAGATATTTTGCAAGCAGAATTGTCGCGCGACAAAGGCTACAGTTGAACTAGAAGAAACAGTTCCATTGTTTGTGTATTGAGTCTAGTTGATTGTAGTATGAGTTTTAACATTGTATCTTTTCAGCTTACTTAGAAGAAATTGTAATAGGTACACATTGTTCAAGTTAGAGTTAGCTTGAAATATGTAGAAATTAGCTAGAGGCTAGTTGATACAAAGAGGATTAGAGTTAGTCCTAGGATTACAAAAGAGTTTATTTTGTAAGTACGTTTTGGCTCAGAGTTTTAGTGAAGAGTTTGAGAAAATCATACTGAGGAGTAGGTCGTGGTTTTTTCATCTATTGAGCCAGGTGTTTTCCACGTAAAAATCCCTTGTGCCTTTACTATTACTTCTTTATTATTCCGAAAACAGTAGTAAGTAGTATACTAAGAAGAACCAGGTTCTTCTTATTAGACAGCACTCGAAAATTGGGTATTGCACAATTAACTTATAATATTGTGTAGTATTGAAGTCTAAAACATCACTAACAGAATTGTTTAGTGAAAAAGGTAAACAGAAATATATGAAGAACATGCAGGATCCCCCAAAACCACCATCTCCAAAGCGAACATTGAACGTGATACATGGAGGAGAGGAGGTGAACAGAGTCGTCTGCAAAAGAACAACAAAATTCACGAGTACGCATGGGAAGCGGATTTGTGAAGACGTGGAAGCAGACAATATATCATTCGATGATGCAGATATCAACGTATTAATGCTTCCACACAACGACGCATTGGTAATATCCCTACTTATACATGACACTAACGTAAAAAGAGTGTTGGTTGATATAGGTAGCTCAGTCACCATAATTTTGTCGAGAGTTTTGGAAGAAATGCTAATGGAGGACCAAGTAATCCCAAAAGCACGAGCCTTATTTGTGTTTGACAATTCCACGGTAATTACAAAAGGGGAAACTGAGCTCAGCACCTACGTAGAAGGAGTAATCAAAAATACTAGATTCCAAGTCATTGATACTGATATGGACTACAACGTAATCATGGGGAGACAATGGATCCATGTCATGAAAGCAATACCATTTACCTTACATCAGGTAATACAATTCCCTTCCAAATGGAGATTTCAACAGATTCGTGGCGATCAGCAAACCTCGAGGAGTATAAATCAAAGAATAAGCCGAAAAATCAAAGGACGAGGAAATCACTCAAACAGGTGCGGAAACAACTGTTGATCTAACAAGTATGGAAGAAAATGCTATCCAAACAGGTACGGAGGAAGATAGCCACGAGAAGGTGAATCAAGTCACCACGGAAGAAGAATTAAAACATACGGACATGGATTCAAAACCTGATGTCATTCAGGAACCAGAAGAGGACGAACATATCAAAACAACTACAGAGGAACTCGAAGTTGTTCCACTGTTCGTGCTATAGCCCGAAAAAAAAGTTCACATAGGCACGAGGCTAAGCCCTAGCAGACGAGGTAAGTTAATTGAATATTTGAAGTCTAACGCAGATGGCTTTTCTTGGTCCAATTCAGACATGACAGGTATTCCTCCAGAAGTGATGACTCATAAACTAAATGAAGATCCATCATTCGTGCCTATCAAGCAAAAGAAAATAAAATAAGGACCATTCAAGAACCAAGTGATCGACGAAGAGGTACAGAAACGCTTGAAAAATGGTTCAATACGTGAGGTAAAATATCCTAATTGGTTAGACAATACAGTAGTGGTGCCTAAAAAGAATGTTGAACCAAGTCACTGCATGGTTTTGAAGATTGACAAATGCCAACCCAGTTTAACCAGGTCCATCAGGGCAAACAGAGTCAAATAGACCCATTGGAACAAGAAGCGTCCATGCACAAGAGATAAACATTATCTGTGAACTAAGAGGTTATCTCCTAAGCGAAAAGGTTGCAAATTGATAAGAAGATGAAGTTCGATTTCAGGTAGGACATAATCGAGATCAAGGAAGTTGAGACAAACACAAACTCTCCACCAAGGAAGAGCTGCATTAGAACTGAACAACAACATCTCAACTACTGACTCTATAAAGTGTTGAAGCATTCTTGCTGAAGAATTGACGCACAAACACTGAAGTGAAACAAAAACTGAAAGCAAAAGTATCAAAGCAATTTTGCAAGCAGAATCTCTGTGCGACACAAAAGCTACTTGAACCAGCTAGAAGAACCAGTTCCATCTGTTGTCTTTTGAGTCTAGTGGATTGTAGTAGGTGACTGAATATTGTATCTTTCATCTTTATCTAGAAACAATTGTAATAGGTACACACTGTTCAAGTTAGAGTTAACTTGAATTTGTCGCAATTAGCTAGAGGCTAGTTTGCCACAAAGGGATTAGAGTTAGTCCTTAGGTTTACAAAAGAGTTTATTTTGTAAATGTTGTTTCTCTCAGAGTTGTAGTGAAGAGTTTGGGAAAATCCTACTGGGAAGTAGGTCGTAGTTTTTTCACCTTTTGAGCCAGGTGTTTTCCACGTAAAATTGTTTTGTTCTTTAAATTCTACAATTACTTTTCTGCAAACTGTAGAAGTTGGAACACCAAAAAGAACCAGGTTCTTCTATAGAGACTGCACTCGAAAATTGGACACCACACAAATTACCCCCCCCCCCTTGTGTTGTATTGAGTCAGGTATTGAGTGCACCACCTGGAAACTGGGAGGGTCAATCAATTGCAAGGTCACCACTCTTTAATGGCCAGTATTACTCCTGGTGGAAGAACAGGTTGAAGGATCACTTGATTGGAGAAGACTATGAACTTTGGGACATGGTCACTGATGGTCCTCTAGCCACCATGAAGAAGGCTGCTGAAGGAGTAGATGTACCAAAAACTAGAGTTGACTGCACTGCTGAGGATCTAAAGAAATGGGAGAAGAATGCTAAGGCCAAAAAGTGGCTAGTATGTGGACTAGGTCCAGATGAGTATAGTAGAATTCAGAGTTGCACCACTGGCAAAGAAATTTGGGATACCTTACAAGTAGCCCACAAAGGAACACCTCAAGTGAAAAGATCAAGAGCTACTCTACTATACTCTCAGTATGAAAACTTCACTATGAAAGAAGGAGAGACAATCCAAGAGATGTACACAAGGTTCACAACTCTGACAAATGAACTTAAGTCTCTTGATAGAGTCTTTCTTGAAGAGGACAGGGTGGAGAAGATCCTGACAAGGGTCTTGCCAATTTCCTGGGAAAGTAAAATCACTGCTATCCAGGAATCCAAAAATATGGCAACCCTCAGATTGGACGAGCTAATTGGAAACCTTACTGCCTATGAACTTAGAAGGCAGACAATGAAAATGGATGCTCCAAAAAAGGAAATGAGTTTAGCATTGAGAATCACTAAGGGAGCAGATCTAGAGGAAGATGAGATGTCCATGATCACTAAGGAATTCATAAATTTCCTCATAAGGAAAAAGGGCATCTCAAGAGGTGGAAACTACAACAAAGATAAAGCTCCAGAAGGCCAGCTAACGAGAGATGCTACAAGTGTGGAAAGACTAACCACCATATCAAGAATTGTCCTTAGTGGGAAGTGGAATGGAAGAAGGAGAGATTTGAAAGAAGGAGCAGGAAGAAGGAACTGGTCCAACCCAAGAAAACCACAACAAAATTTATGGTTGCTGCTTGGGGGGAAAGCTCAGATGAAGAATCAGAAGATGGTGAGAATGAAGAACAGACGCTCATGGCAATTGGCGAATCTGATGGGGAATCATATGAAGAACCAGAGGTTCAAGTGAGAGGAAGCATCCATATTTGGTATTTGGATAGTGGTTGCTCAAAACATATGATAGGGAACAAGGAACAGTTCCTTTCACTAGAAAACCTCAACGGAGGAAATGTCTCCTTTGGAAATGGAAAGAAAATGGAAATTATTGGGGTTAGTAAGGTTGGTAAGGATGACACACGTTCCATTAAACATGTGTACTTGATAGATGGCTTGAAATATAGACTGATCAGTGTGTCACAATTGTGTGACAGAGGTAACCTGGTTTGTTTAACCAAAAAATAAGATCTTTTGACTAAAGCTCAATTTAGGATAAAACTCGGGTTACTGATAATCGAATTAGTAAAATAAATAATAAAGTAGCAACAATTTTGAGAGAAATATATAAAGAATAAAATAGCTTAGTCTCCCAGAAATCAGATGATCATGTTTGTTACATTTTTTATCCCTTTTATAGGGATGTTCTCCTAGTACAACGTTTGTATTTCTGTCATGATAGCCTATTTAACGCTTAATTATTACATTTATGAGGCATTACAATGATGAATAGTAACTGTTATTTTAGGAATTACATAACGTACAAGACATTGATTGCTGATCTTCGAATCGGCCCATTATTGCGTCCGGATTCGTTGTGACCGTGTCTCTTCTTCTTTGATGATCTTTCTGTGGCTAATTCCTTGTATTGACCGTACCTTTTTATCCCGTTTCCACATGTGATGTTTTATTTAGTCCACCTGGTTGGGTGAGTCATCCAAAATTTGTACACGTATGAGGCTATCACCAATTTGGTTAACCAAAAAATAAGATCTTTTGACTAAAGCTTAATTTAGGATAAAACTCGGGTTACTGATAATCGAATTAGTAAAATAAATAATAAAGTAGCAATAATTTCGAGAGCAATATATAAAGAATAAAATAGCTTAGTCTCCCCGAAATCAGAGGATCCTATTTGTTACATTTTTTATCCCTTTTATAGGGATGTTCTCCTAGTACAACGTTTGTATTTCTGTCATGATAGCCTTTTAATGCTTAATTATTACATTTATGAGGAGTTACAATGATGAATAGTAACTGTTATTTTAGGAATTACATAACGTACATTACATTGATTGCTGATCTTCGAATCGGCCCATTATTGCGTCCGGATTCGTTGTGACCGTCTCTCTTCTTCTTTGATGATCTTTCCGTGGCTAATTCCTTGTATTGACCGTACCTTTTTATCCCGTGTCCACGTGTGATGTTTTATTTAGTCCACCTGGTTGGCTGAGTCATCCAAAATTTGTACACGTATGAGGCTATATGTTTTACCAATACAGATAATCCCCCCATTTGCCATATATTGAGCGTATAATACTTGGTAAGTGGATATTCATTTATGGCGGAAATATTTTGCCGCCACTTTACCTCGAAACCTTGTATTCTTTTATGGGCGCATGCGTCGTACATCACTTCTATTTAATGCTTCTTCCACGTGTTCGTTTCTGATTGGTTCTGAAATGACTCGGCGCCTTTTAGGGCTTTTTGCGGCTGCATCAGTCCCGAAGTGACACCTTTAATTATGACTTTCCATCATTACCTTTCCGAGTTTCGACGGTCGCCATTAGGTATAAATAGTCGTCTTCTTTTCTTCCTTAGCACGAAAAACGTCCATAACTTAATCTTTTTGTTGTGAAAGAATTTCCTTCTTGATTTTATAAATATGTCTTCCTCAGGTCAACCTGAAAAGGTTATTGATGTTGAAGCTTTGGCTTCTTCTTCTGCTCCGACTAGGAGTCGAAGAGGTGGCCAATTAAGGAGCCTAGGACAAACCTCTATTAAAGGTTCTTCTTCTCCTTCCTCTGCTAGGTCGTTGTTTTCTCCGAGAGGTAGATCTTCTCATTCTGTTTCTAGGAACAAGGATGATTTTCATGAACCCAGAGTTGATGAAATCATCCCTTCGGAGATAGTCTTTCCAGAAGTTAATTCTCCTATTGCTGAACAGGCTCATTCTTTAGATAGTATTGAGAAATGTGCTACCATCATTACTGTAGGTCACGTTCCCATTGTTCGTAGGGAGTGTTCTTGGGAGTCTAATGTTCCCATTCTTGTACCAAGCAGTACTCAAAGGATTACGTCTTTCAAGACGGGTTTTTCTTACGTCTATACTTACCCTTTCACATTAGGATTTCAGCCTCCTGTTGACCCTGTGATCATAGAATTTTGTCGCTTTTTTAATATTTGCTTAGGACAAATTAGTCCTTTAGTATGGCGTGTTGTTGCCTGTCTGAGAGTTCTAGCTTCGAGGGTTTCTGTCCCTTTTATATTTCATCATCTGATGTATTTATACTCTCCTGCTTTATTCCGTCAAGGGGTTTTTACTCTGGTTCCCTAGAGTAAGAAGGTTTTAGTAACCCCCGGCGATGACAAAGACAGAGGTTGGTACCTTAGGTATGTGGTTGTTCCCACTGTTGTTTTAGTGGGTGAAAGTAATCTTCCTTTCACTGAGAAGTGGATTCGTGCACGTGAGTACTTTGATTCGCACCTGTTTTATTTATATAAAATTTATTTTGTGTTTCTAACACCGTATCTGCTTTCTTCTTATTTATAGCAACTATGAATGTTGTCGAGAATGTCTCCGACATTCTCAGTTGGGTAGAAAGAATGTTGACTGCTGCTCCTGCCGAGGAAAGATCCTGGAAGTACTTTTCAGCAAAGTATAAGTGGATTGTCAAGACCCATGGTAAGCAGAGTTTTTCTCACTCCTTTCCTTGCTTGAGTTTTTTTATTACTTCTTTTCCTTTTTCTGATAGGGTTTTCTACCCGTGGGGCATCTTCATCACTTCCGAGGATGTCCTTGTCTCATGCCCAGAGTATTCTGACCAGTTCTTCAAAAATGAAAGCCCAAGATTCCATGGAGGGGAAGATGAGGGTGAAGAAGAGGGTGCTTTAGTGCACCGAGTGAGAAGAAGGAGGGTACTTTCAGACGATGAGTCTACTCCCGCACCTCTTTCTTCCGTGTTGGCCATCAGGCCTTCTTCTTTTCGTGATTAATCTCAGTCTCCATCTCGAGATCCCACTGAGCATCTATTTCACGAAGGGTTTGAAATGGACCCTGATAATGTTCCTTTGTCTACCATCTACCCGCACTTTGCTGCTATTTCTGCTCCCCAAGTTACTGTTGTTGTTTCTTCTTCAGTTCCTATTATTTCTTCAGTTTCTCTTTCTTCCGTCTCTATTGAAGCATCCGCGACTCTTTTGGCTCCCGGTCCCTCTGTCTCTTCTGCTATCCCTTCAGTCCCTGCTTCCATGCCTTCTATTATAGAAGAAGGGTCTTCCAGTAGGGAGATGAGAAGGGTCATGATTGAGGTTCCAGCTGGTGGTAGCCTCTTTAAGAAGATTAGTACCGGTGAGACGGAAATATGGCTCAAGCCCTTAATTGGCCCTGAAGAAAGAGCCAAACTTGACAGCCATGCATCTCTTACATGGGCTAATGAGGTGGTGCACAATTCCTTAAAGGTATGTGCTTTTTAAAAGATATTTTGTACATATATTGTTTTAATTAATAGTTTAACACTTTTAATTGTTTTACTGTTTTTGCAGACGCACCTTATTGGTCTGGAGCTTATGAAGAGAATCTCCAACTATGAAAAAGAGTTGCAAGTGTTGCGTGGGCTTGATGATAATAAAGCACAATATGAAAGCCTTCAAATAGAGATGGAAGCTCTGAAAGAAGAGAGAGATACCTTAAAGGAACAACTGAAGACTGTCAAAGGAGAGCTAGCAGTGGAGAAGGCTTCTTTTAGTCAAGTCAATAAAGACAAAGATGCTCTTGAATCTTCTTTTGCTGAGCAGCTGTCAAAAGCCACGAAAGAGATCTGGTACTTGAAGGACCTGTTGGGGCGAAAAGAAGAATATTCTGGAGAACTCGTACGTAATCTTTCCCAAGCCCAAGAAGATCTTCGTGGAGCCTTGATGAAGGTCCAAAATCTGGAGGAGTCAGTCGCACCTTTGAAGGTTGCCCTTGAAGCTGCTGAGGCTGAAAATGACAACTTGAAGACTGAACTTTAGGTATGGTCAAGAGACTATAATGAACTTGAAGAGTCAACAGTTGTTGGAGTGAGTTTGGCATATATGAATGCTCGCCACGACACACTGATGGAGATGAGTCAAGTAGGCTTCGATCTTGATGCTAAGATTGAAAAGTCTAAAGAAGCCATAGATAAGACCCAACAAGGTCTTGATCTTTCTCCAGCTGATGAAGCAGTGACAATCTTCCAGAAGAAGAAACTAGCTCTCCTCCTTTTCCTCAAGAATGAAGACTTTTTAGTCATCTAGATCTAGGAGAGATCGAGATGAACAATTCCGGGATATTACCCGAATTGGACACCATAACTTTAATGTAAGCAGCGCTGAGCTCGTCTCTATACTAAGAAGTATGGGAGACAAAGTTAAATGGCCGAAAGAAATGCGTTCTAATCCTAACAGAAGGAACCTCTATCAATGGTGTGAATTCCATAATGATCACGGCCATAGAACGGCAGACTGTAGATATTTACAAGGTGAAGTAGAACATCTATTAAAACAGGGCTATTTAACAGACTTGTTTAGTGATAAAGGTAAACAGGCATATATGAAGAACAGGCAGGAACCACTGAAACCACCTTCCCCAAAACGGACTGTTAATGTTGTACATGAAGGAGAAGAAGTAAACAGGATAATCTGCCAGCTAACCTCAAAAGTCACGAACACCCACGGAAAGTGGGTTCGAGAAGAAATGAGGGAAGAACAAATATCTTTTGACGATGCAGACTTTGGTGGATTAATACTTCCACACAATGACGCGCTGGTAATATCTTTACTCATTCATGACACTAACGTTAAAAGGGTGTTGATTGATCCAGGCAGTTCAGTCAATATTATTTTGATGAAAGTCATAGAAGAAATGCTAGTAGAAAACACAATGATTCCAAAGGTTCGAGCCATATCTGGGTTCGACAATTCAACAGTGATAACTAAAGGTGAGATTGAACTCAACACTTACGCTGAGGGAGTCATCAAAAATGCAAAATTCCAAGTCATTAACACGGAAATGGCTTACAACGTCATCCTGGGAAGACCATGGATTCATGATATGAAAGCAGTTCCATCTACTTTACATCAAGTAATAAAATTCCCTTCCAAATGGGGAATAAGGCAGATCAGGGGTGATCAGCAAACCACGAGGAATATTAATTCAATAACTCTTAACAATAAAAGAGATGCAGAAGAAACAACGAATTGTCAAACACAGGCTCATCAACCAACAGGTATGGAACAAACTTCTGATCAGCTACGTACCAAAGAAATAGATATTCTAATAGGTACGGAAGAGGATAATGACAAAACAAATCCAGTAAACATCAAGAATGAGCCAGAACATACGAACATAGACTCCATACCAGATTTCATTCATGAATCAGAAGAAGAAGAACGTATCAAAACAACTGCTGAAGAACTCGAGGTTGTTCCCATCTCAGAACAAAAGCCCGAAAGGAAACTTTACATTGGCGTAAAATTGTTAGAAAGACTAACTCCAGAACAAAAAGGTACGTTTGTCAATTATTTAAAGACTAATGAGGATTGTTTTGCGTGGTCCCATTCGGATATGCTAGGTATCCCGCTGGAAGTGATGACTCACAAGTTAAATGAAGATCCATCGTTCGTACCTGTTAAACAAAAGAAACGAAAACAAGGATCTTTGAAGAATCAAGTGATCGATGAAGAAATTAAAAAGCTTTTAAATATAAGGTCGTTACGAGAGGTAAAGTACCCTGACTGGATAGCTAACACCGTAGTGGTACCCAAAAAGAACGGCAAATGGCGTGTATGTGTTGATTGTACTGATTTAAATAAAGCATGTCCTAAAGATTCATTTCCCTTGCCACATATAGATCAAATTATCGATGCAACCACGGGTCATGAATTGTTAAGCTTTTTAGATGCATATTCTGGTTATATCCAAATCAAAATGGACCCCTTGGATGAAGAAAAGACTTCTTTCATTACTAACCGGGGGACTTATTGTTATAATGTTATGACCTTTGGGTTAAAAAATGCAGGTGCCACTTATCAAAGATTAGTGACAAAAATATTCTAAGAATATTTGGGTAAAACAATGGAGGTATACATCGATGATATGCTTGTAAAATCAATACAAGCAGTAGATCATCTACAACATCTCTCTATCACTTTTGATATTTTACGCAGGTACAATATGAAACTCAACCCAGAAAAATGTGCCTTCGGAGTACAATCTGGTAAGTTTTTGGGATTCCTTGTGTCTAACAGAGGAATAGAGGTAAATCCAGCACAAATAAAAGCTATAGAAGAAATACCTGAAATCTTGAGAAATAAAAAAGAAGTCCAAAGATTGACAGGAAGAATAGCAGCTCTAGGGAGATTTATTTCTAAATCTTCCGAAAAAAGCTTTAAATTCTTTGCAGTTCTTAAAAAGCAAAATCAGTTCGAATGGACTGAAGAATGTCAACAGGCTTTAAAAGACTTGAAGGTTTACTTGTCAAAACCACCATTGCTATCAAAGCCAAAAGAAGGAGAAAGATTATACATCTACCTGGATGTCTAAGAACTTTTCGTAAGTGCAGTATTGGTAAGAGAAGAAAGAGGTAAACAATCTCCCATTTATTACGTAAGAAAAACTTTATTAGATGCAGAGACTAGATATCCACATCTAGAAAAATTAGCTTTAGCATTAATAATGGCATCAAGAAAATTGCGTCCTTATTTTCAATGTCATCAAATTACTGTCGTAACTTCATATCATTTAAGGAATATTTTGCATAAATAAGACCTGTCAGGAAGATTAGCCAAATGGGCCATAGAATTAAGTGAACATGATATAACATATCAACCAAGAACTGCAATTAAGTCACAAATATTGGCCGACTTTATAGCTGACTTTAGCAGTAACATTACTCCCGAAGTAGAAAAGGAATTGCAACTTTTCAATGGTATAAACCCAGGTCAGTGGACCCTATTTACAGATGGTTCATCTAATATAAAAGGAGCAGGATTAGGTATTGTCCTTATATCACCCACGGGTGAAAATATACGACAAGCAATCAAATGCTATCCAATAACTAACAATGAAGCAGAGTACGAGGCTGTTATTGCAGGTTTAGAATTGGCACGAGAGTTGTCAATCGAACAAATCAAAATCAACAGCGATTCCCAACTGGTGGTAAATCAAATACAGGGGACTTACATCGCTCGAGAAACTCGAATGCAAAAGTACTTAGAGAAGGCGCGAGAACTTATGAGACAGTTCAAAATGTAGGAAATAACACAGATACCTAGAGAAGAAAATGCTGAAGCAGATGCATTAGCCAACCTCGCAGCAGTTACGGACGTAACCAATAAAGACAACATTATCGTCGTACACCTCTTCCATTCGACAGTCGATCACAGCAAGAATGAGGTATCTTTCAATAATCTAACTTGGGATTGGAGAAACGAAATTCTTAACTTTTTGCAGAACGGTATCGTACCTGAAGACAAAAAGGCAGCTCAAGCGCTCCGCCGCAAAGCAGCGAGATACTGTTTAGTTCACAGCACCTTGTATCGCAAAATGTTTGGAGGACCCCTAGCTAAGTGCCTCGGACCTAACCAGACGGAGTTCGTGATAAAAGAAGTCCATGAGGGCCACTGTGGAAATCACGCAGGTGCAAGATATTTGGTAAAAACATTAATCAGAGCGGGATATTACTGGCCCAAAATGGAAAAAGACGCGGAAAATTTCATATCAAAATGTGATAAATGGCAACGGTTTGCTAATAAAACACATCAGCCAGCTGAATTGTTACATTCTATTATATCACCATGGCCCTTCATGAAAAGGGGAATGGACATAGTAGGACCTCTTCCCCCAGCTAAAGGCCAGGTACGGTTCCTACTTGTACTTACTGATTATTTCACAAAATGGGTAGAAGCAGAAGCATTCAAACAGGTGCGGGAAAAGGAGGTTAAAAGTTTCTTATGGAGAAATATAATATGCCGGTTTGGAATTCCAAAGGAGATCATGTGTGACAATGGCCCACAATTTATAGGCTCTCAAATCACAGAATTCTTCGACAGCTGGAAAATCAAACAAATTACATCAACACCATATCATCTCGTAGCTAATGGACAAGCAGAATCCACGAACAAAATCATCATCAATAATATAAAGAAACGGTTAGACAAAGCCAAAGGCAATTGGCCCGATGAATTACCGGTGGTACTATGGGCATACAGGACTACATCAAAAACAGCTACGGGAGAAAGTCCTTTCGCACTTATTTATGACTCTGAAGCATTAATACCTGTGGAAATTGGCGAACCAGGTCTTAGAGTAATGACAGCTACGGAACAAATGAATGATGTCGAAATCCAAACCAATCTAGACCTACTCGAATCACGAAGAGATGCGGCCTTAATACAGATGGCAGCTCAAAAGCAAATCATAGAACGATACTACAATCGCAAAGCTCACCTCAGGTATTTCAAAATTGGGGACTTTGTACTTAAAAGGTCTTCCAGTCAACAAAGGAAGCAGGAACTGGCAAACTAAATCCAAATTGGGAAGGTCCCTATAAAGTCCGAGGCATAGCAGGAAAAGGCGCGTACGAGTTGGAAGACATGGACGACAGGATCTTACCAACAAGTTGGAATGCCATCCACCTGAAAAAATACTATTTCTCAGGAAAAGAAGTACCCCCGGTCAGGTACCCCATGTTAGATTTTATATTTGAATATTTAAAAAAAATTACTAACTTTTTTAGATGATAGGCAAAAAGCTAACCCATCACTAGATGATGACATTAGACCTGCAAAGACGCGAGGAAATAACATAATTCCCAGCCTAGGGTTACACTTTCTGATGGATATTTCAAAGGGTTAAGCAGTCATCATCTAAAAAAGGTATATACCTTCGAGTCCGGAATGTTTTCCTTTTTCAGGGAAAGGACCACAAGGAAGGAATAATCAAGTGCTCGAGATCTCATTCTTCAACGCTCAAACACTTGGGGGACTATATAGTATGGAAGGCTAAAAAGAAGAAAAAACTACCAGAAGTCAGAATGCTCGAGCCTAAAAAACCATTCATCCAACAAGTCAAGTGACACGAGCAAAAGAACTGAAGACTCCGACACGAGAATTGCGAAAACCTACTCTAAAAACCCTCGAACCATGTTCAGGTTAGAAGGCAAAATATTAGCTAAGAAAGAAGAAATGTACATCTCTTATACAAAAAACTGTTACATCTAAAACAGTTAGGGATAGAAGATCATCATCATTGTACTTAGCCAAAACTGTTGTGATTAAAACAGTTACGAAATCTTTGTACTCAAATAGAAAACTGTTATTCAAATAAAAACAGTTACGGATGAAAGATCAAAACCCTTATATATATTCTCAAAACCGTTACATCTAAAAACAGTTACGTCTTACAATACATTTCTCTCGTACTTACAACTGTTGCAAATAAAACAGTCATGGGAAAAAACCCAATACTTACGAAAACTGTTACTAATGAAAAACAGTTACTTCCTTGTATTNGGTTCAAAGTAAAATGCGCATCTTTATGCAAAGAAATCTAAGAGGTACGAACAAAAACCTCACCAAAAGCAATAGACTTGAGTAAAGCGTAAAGGCTCAAAATTCACAAAAGTCTCAAAAGAAAGCATTGTATTAACATAAAAGCGGCTAAGAACTAAACTAAGTACTTAGCCGCATAAAAATGTACATTTTTTAGATGCCCCTAAGTTGTCATTTGGGGACTTTAGAAATTTCAAACTTACTCC
>MDKH01100098.1:0-11145 GCA_005239495.1 Nicotiana undulata
AGGTGACGCACTTGCCAAGTGACAGATTTGTGGGCGTATACCGATTGTTGTGGCTTGGCTCATTCCATGGCATTGTCTAATGGTTGATTCACACTGATACGTGTACCGCGAAGGTGGAGATTTCCTTGAACATAATAGAAATCATGATAAGTGTAATTGCTAAGGCTTCATGCCAATGTGTTTAGACTGAAACGAACAATTGTTGATGTCTCTATCTGTAGTTATTTACTATCATACACTCAGTCCTGTTGTAGCATACATCTTAATGCCTCAGTCTCAGCATTTGTTGGTTATATTGCATTATCATTGTTTGGGCTGAATTATACATAATTGAGAGCATTGTGAGTGGGACTTGAAAGTATTGACTGAGTGAGGCCTAGAGCTGGATTCTTGAGACAGTTATGAGATCGGACTGTACACCGCAGAGATCCTTAAATCATACCTTCGTTGGTTTGATATAGCGCTTGGGCTTATAGGAGCCCCTCCAAAGTCTTTACACCCCCAGTGAGCACACAGATATTGAGGGATAGATCTTCCCTGGACATGGATCTTGTCCGAGTTATATGTTCTAGAGATGGATCTTCTCCTAGGTGTCTTGTTCCGAAGATGGATCTTCTCCGTGGGGCTGGATTGGCCTTTTTCCTCAGTACCGAGTGACTAGGTCACGTGTTTATCCATATTCTGTGATGGATTTTCCCTGGGCCTGATGGCCAATTCGAGTACTGAGCGGACTTCCTTATGAGAGTTTGGATACTGTATACATAGAAATTTCTGATTTACACGAACTTATGCAAGTTACAGACATAACTCGGTGCATTTCGCTTACTTCCTACTATATTGATGTCATGTTCAAACTATATGTTGTTTTTCAAATTACCGGAGGTTTAGTCCGCCACTACCTCTCAGCCCGTAGGTTGTTTTCATTACTTATTGAGTTGGTGTACTCACGTTATACCCTGCACTTCGTGTGCAGATTCAGGTAGATTGAGATCCAGCTTTGGTCAGTGAGTCACAGCAGTTTTATCGGAGTTGATAAGGTAGCAGTTGGCGACTGTGATCTCGCCACCTCTTTCCTTTCTACATGTCGTATTTATTTTAAGACTATATTGGTCATTTCTTTTCGGGTTGTATTATGTATTAGCAGCTCATGACTGTGTGACATCGGATCCGGGAGTTGTAGATTTTGTGTTGTTGGTTTCATAAGTTTCTTTTAAATACGGATCTTTATTATATTCAACTTCAGGCAGTTGAGAAATGGTAATTTCCTTAATAAACGGTTCAGGATTTGTTACAATAGGTGGCTGGCCTGGTTTCACGACAGGCGCCATCACGACTCCGAAATTGGGTCGTGACAGTTGAGTTAGAGGGATTCAGTCCTGACGGATTAGTTCAGTACAATGGGTATTAGAGGGTTCTTATAGTCTCTACTATAGTTGAGATGTATATTTCCTAACTGACGCGTGGGGGCATGTGATATATTGAAATTTTCCCCAGAATAAAAAAATCAAATGGGAAGTCTTAACTTATTGAGTATGTATTTGCTTGCGACCCAGAGTGGATTTGAGGTTGTCGTATCGTTCATATGATGGCATAATGGGTGCATTGTGTGATGTATTATTGAGATTGCAGGTGCAAGGTCACGATGCGATTTGGAAGGAAGGTTCTAAATTCTTAGGTAGTATGGACGATCTCAGGCGATCAGATAGATGATGTTACTTTTAGATATGGCTCCATGAAGGTATAAGTTTCAGAAGAGGCACTGTATTTTGATGTATGGATACTTCATTGGTGTGGCGGTACTCTCCTTGTTGGTTGGCTGCGGGTATTCAAATTTGGCCTTGTAGCACATACGAATTGTAGGGGTATCCCTCATGGTATGATCGTGTATTGGGGAAGTATTAGGCATTCAGGCGACGGAGTTGAGATTAGGATATGGTGATTTGTGTTCTCTAAGGTTTGGAGTCTGGGAAATCGAATGAGTAGATGATTTCATAGTTGAGGGTTGTAGAGACATAGCCAAGGTTAGTCAGAGGTTAGTATGTGTTGTGATTCATTCATTTTTGACCTTCGGAGGGTCATTTGTCTATTGTGTATGACCGGATTGATTTGGGGTTCCTTAGTAGGCCCAGTGAGGATAGGTGTTTTGCACCGAGTTGGATTGATTGGCCTCATAGTGATATTATGAGGGGCATGCCAGTTGGTGGTTGTTGGGATTATATGTGTTTTGTGATGATTTAGGAGTTACTCTTCCCTGCTTCGGGGAAGCTGCGATTCATTGGTTTTAGGCACACATGTTGTGGTTCTATTGTTGTCTTATAGCGGGAATTGAGTAAGGTAAGTAGTTGGGTATTGTAGGATTGAGATATATTGGTTATGTTCTTTCGGGTCCGTATGGCGTGGTATCATCTGATTCTTTGTGGTTATGGTAATTCACCTTGAGTACCTAATGTCGTATTTCGCGTGGTTGTTGATTTTGATCAAGGAAAAGCGAGGTATATAATATGGACCGACGCTTGGATGGGGTCGTGCATTGCGGCGAAGTTATGTTGAGATATGATCCTTGGTGTCGGCTTCGTGTGTTTTGGTTCTACGTGTGTGTCAGGCTCTTAGCATGGTGTTGTGATGTACTTGTTAAACTGGCGGGATAGTCCTCTCGTGTGAAATCCTTTCTATGATTTGAGCACATTTGAGATGTTGCTATTGGGTGCATGAATTGCATAGATTATGGATTTGGATTGTATTGATGTGTCATGTCATCAGAATGGTCGTGTTGAATGAGAAGAGGTCAGTGGACCTAGAATGAATACTATCAGAATTGACTACAACATGGTTGGAAGGATAATATGGGAAGTCGGCTTAGAAATCTGCTAGAGCTCCTGTCGGAGAAGGGGGAGCTCCATGACTAGTTGATCGGACGAATGGTTACGCGTTTATGCGTGTTTCTTTCATGATTGGCAGTATATGAAAGTGTTAGAACGAGGCTTTGCTTGATAAGAGTTTATTTATCGGTATTGGGTTGTTTTGAGCAGCTATTGTGATTAGGAATTATCGCTGTGAGTGTTTGAGTCATGTGGTATATCATGTGATTACATCTTGGATTACGGATATGGTTTGATACATCTTGTTCGGACTTATACAGTGTGTAGATGCGAGATTCCGAATTTATGGAAATTTCGGATATGAGAAATTTGGTTCTAAGGCTTATGGACTAGGTTTAATTATGAAATTTCAGTTATGTTGTGTTATCAGACCTATATGGAGTAGGGTGGCGTGGGATCACCCCGGATATGTGTGTGATAAGGTTATTCGGCGATTTTTATGGCTTTTGGAACAACTCTGGGCACGTTCGAGGACGTACGTATGTTTAAGTGGGGGAGAATGTAACGACCCGATTGGTCGTTCCAAGAGTTTTAGCCCCGTTTCCCCCATTTCTGCTTCCTTTTGTGTAGTGCAGCTCTTTTATGTTGTGTTAGGTTGATTGGTTCGGGTTCGGAGTTGGTTAATTTGTTGGAAAAGTCAACCAGAAATTGACTTATAGGTAAATGGTCTCAGAATTGGGTTTTTATGGTGCGGATAGCTTTGTAGATGATTTTGGATTTACGGGTGTGTTCGGAATGATATTCGGAGGTCCGTGGTAGAATTAGGCTTGAATTGGCAAAATTGGAAATTTGGTGACTTCTGGTCGGCAGTGGAAAATTGGATATCGGAGTCGGAATGGAAGTTCGGAAGTTGGAGCAGGTTCATAGTGTCATTTGGGATGTTTGTGCAAAATTTCAGGTCATTCGGACGTGATTTTGTTGGTTTCGCCATCGTTAGCGAATTTCAGAAGTTTAGAAATCCTTAGGCTTGAATTTCAAGTAGATTTGGTGTTTTGATGTTGTTTTGGGTGTTTTGAGGGTTCGACTAAGTCCGCGGGATGATATGTGGAGTGTTGGTATAATTGGTTGAGGCCCCGAGGGGCTCAGGATTGATTTCTGATGGGTAACTGAGGTTTGGACTTGGAACATGCAGCAAAGCTGCTGCTGGTGCCAGTTTACTGGTGTGTCCACACCTGGGGATTGGGGACCGCAGGTGTGATAGTCGCAGGAGCGGGAAGCGACCGCAGATGCGGAGATGGTCGCAGAAGCGGAGTGGTTGACCGCACCTGCGGACCCGGGGGTGAGAGGCCTGGGGCACAGTTGCGGAAGCTGGGGAATAAGTGGGAACTCGCAGATGCGCACCTGGGATCGCAGGTGCGAGCATAGTGACCGCAGGTGCGGAACCCCTGGGCAGAGTATATAAATTCCAGCCTTCGTGAATTTTCTTATTTCCACCATTTTTGAAGACGGGTCTGGAGCTTTTTTAGGGGTTTTGAAGAGGGATTCAAGGGGAAACTCATTGAGGTAATGCTTTTTAACCTAACACTCGATTCTATGGTGATTTTCAGTTAAATAAGCATGAAATTTGTGGGATTTAATATAAACATTAAGGGGTTAGGGATTGGAAATTTGAAGGTTTGATTTGAGGATTTGAGGGGTCATATGTGATCGGATTTTGATGAATTTGGTATGTATAGACTCGTGAGTGAGTAAGGATTTCAGTTTTGTAATTTTTGTCGGATTTCGTGACGTGGGCACAGGGTTTGGGTTTGGCCAATTTCAGGATTTGTGATGTAAATTGATAATTTTGATGAGGGCTTCGCTCCTTTAGCATATATTAATGATATAATACTGATTTTTGGTTAGATTCGGGGAGATTTGTGGCTGAGCCAAACGGCAAGGGCATTGCGGAGTAGAGTTTTTGCTTGATTGAGGTTAGTAACGCTTCCAAACTTGGTTCTGAGGGTTCGAAACCCCGAACTACGTGTTATGTGATTAGAATTGGCTGACGCACATGCCAAGTGACGGGCGTGCGGGCGTGCACCGTGAGACTTGTGACTTGGTTCATTCCAAGGCACCGTTTATTGGTTCTTTCTTGATGATATATGTGCTTCTATCAATGTGATTAATGCAACATGCTAGAAATCATGTTAAATATTATGTTAAGGCTTCACGCTCATACTGTTGAGACCCGAGCGGTCGTCTTAATGCTAACCATGCTAGAAATCATGCTAGATATTATGTTAAGGCTTCACATTGATATAGTTGAGACCCGAGTGGTCATTTATTGTTGTCATCTCATGTGTTTCATTGATATTATATAATCATTCCTTTCATAGCATATCATATCATGTCTCAGTCTCGGTAATTGTTGATTTTGCACATTATATCATTAATTCGGGCTAGTTCTTTCATTGTGAGCCCATGTGAGCGAGACTGGAGAGTGATGACTGAGTGAGGCCGAGAGCATGATATTGAGTGATAGATATGGGATCGGGCTGCACACCGCATAACGTTAAATTGATTATGCCTGGATCTGGCTTATGATAACGCTTGGGCTTTAGGAGCCTTTCCGGAGTCTGTAACACACCCTCAGTGAGCGCAGTGATATTTGAGGGATGGATCTTCCCTGGACATGGATCTTGTCTGAAGTATTTATATTTGGAGATGGATCTTCTCCATGAAGCTGGATTGCCCCTTTTCCTCGGTACTGAGCGACTAATGTCAGTGATGTGTATACATACATATTCTAGGATGAATCTTTCCCTGGGCTGTTGATCCATATACAGTACCGAGTGGTTGTGAGATGTACCATTATCTGGAGATGGATCTTCTCCATAGGCTGGATCGGCCTTCCTCGGTACTGGGTGACATTTGTCTGATGTGTATATATTCTGGAATGGATCTTCCCTGGACCATGTGAGTCGTATACAGTATTGAGTGGACGAGTATTTGAGAGTGGGTGCACATTGTGCATTTCATACTGTTGATGCATTGGCATGTAGAATACATTGAGTTATTTATATTAAACTGTTCAGAACTGTATTTGTCTTATCACCTTGAGTTGTCTAGTTAACTGAAAGCATACCTAAATTTTTGTACATTGGTTATATCATAAATGTGGAGGTTTAGTTCATCACTACCTCTCAGCGCACAGTTTGGGCTTGTTACTTATTGAGTTGGTGAACTTACGTTACCCCCTGCACCTTGTGTGCATATCCAGGTGTCCCTGGTCATGGTAGTGTCGGTTGATCATTTGGTTGCGGTTCATTTTCGGAGAGTACGAGGTAGCTGCTTGGCGATCGCAGACCCACCCATCCCTTTCCCTATCTTCCTTGTGTATTTTATTGATTATATCCGGACAAAGTTGTCTTGTTAAATTTTGGGACAGTTGTAGCGTTGGCTCATGACTTAACGACACCAGATTTTGGGATTTCTCTCTTTCTACAGTATTTTGGGTTGATTTTATCTTTTATTTAAATTTTCCTCTGATGGTAAAGGGTAATATGTAAATATTGTAATGATAGCAATCGAATTGGTTAGGAGTGTAGGCTTTCCTAGTTCCACGAAACGGATTAGTTTTGGGATCGTGACAATTTGGTCGCCCCCATTTAACCTATACCCATATTTTTAAAATTATTTAACCTACACCCTAATTTTACAACTTCAGGCGCCTCCTTCTTCCTGCTACCTGTGCGCTCCTTTCTTCCTCATTTATTTTCTACTCTTTATTTTACTCTTCATCTTTTTGTAATTTGTAGTATATTTTACTGCTGATTTCCTCATAGTGACTGTTATTTTTGTTGAAACAACATTTTAGAACTTTTCTTCATCTATTTATTGTGAGCGCGTGATTTTTGCTCACCATCTCATCCTATAAAAATCTCAATAAGTCAATTGATTTCATGAATTTTTGTTGATTTTTATTGATTAATTGTGAATTATCTGCATCGATTAACTGTGAATTATTTGCGTTTGCATATCCATAGTTCATCTTTAAATTATTAAAATTGCATCATGAAATCGCGAATTTATCATTTGTAATTAATTAAATAACGAACGAATGACGATTATTTGATGTAATATAATTTTTTAATAACTAATTACTAAAATTAATCATTTTACCCAACAAATCGTGGATTTAAGTAGGAGTATTAAACTAACTATTTTGTTCTTAATTAGTCTATAATAAGACAAAAATGAGATCAAATTAATTATTATATTTTTTGAATTTAATTAGATTTGATTTTAATTAGATTAATTAAGTTAAATTAGGCCTAGAATATTAAAAATCAGACCTGGGCCAAGAAGGACCCAGGCCTAGTTAATTCTCTACACTACCCAAACAACCCAAGCCCAAATCCCCACCGGCCTGCCCAGCCCCAGTACAAAACGACCCCGTTTTGCCCTCCTTCATCCTCAGCCGTTGGATCTCATTGATCCAACGGTCCTAAACCCCCACACCCCAATAATATTTAATTGTCCCCATAAGCCCCTACCCCCCCAGTCTCAAAGTCTAATACCCATCTCCCCACTCGTCTTTTCCTCTCTTTAGAGACCAACTGATCTTTGCCCCGTACCACCGCCTTCCACCGTAGGTCCGCCGTCCCCCACCCTAACTCCGCCGGCCGGAAATCGCCTCTGGCGGCAAAGATTCTCCAATCGACCCCATTTTTTAACCAGACGATCCCCACGACCTCCTCAACCCCGTCCAAACGTTGGTTTCCCCAAACAATCAACAAATTTTGAGTAATTTCAAATCTGAGAACTCAGAAAACCTAGTTCTTGTTTTCCGGACGATTCAAAGACATTTAATGACTCAAACCTACATGAGTCAATAGATTTTGATGAGAGCTATTGATTCACGTGGGTTTGAATCATTTTCAAACCCGCCGAAGTCCATCCAAGGTCCGGTGACTTTGATTTTTCCGGCCAAAATTTTTTAACAAGGTATCTTTTCTCTTCTTTACTTTTTCTACAAAATATCGAGGTAGGAACTAGGCTAAATTATGTTTTCATTAACTTTTTGTTTATATTAGATTACGCTGTTACTTCATTAGTTTCTATTCCCTACAGTGGATCAAGAAAATCAAAACAAAGGGGGAACTGAACCGTTCTAACCGTTCTTAGTCGGTTCGTTTTATCCCATTAATACTGTCTTGAATTAACAAGCAAATCTCTTAGTTATCCGAATGATTGGTTAGGATTGAATTTTTCTTTACTAATTAAAGCAAGATGTCATATGTTTATTCTGTTCCTGATTACGTGATTAGAGTAGAGTCGTATTATGAAATGAACTGTTTCTGTGTTCTCTGATTGATACGTCCTTGTTTTCTTCCATGATTCTCGTTAATATGTTAGTGCTCTCGTTTAGTTATTTGCTTGCTTTGCCTGATTTGTTAAATGTTTGAATACATATGTTGATGATGTAATAACCATTTTAGGTCCAATCACTTAGATTAGATTCCACCTTACATGTGTACATATTGTCTTCTAATTTGATATTAATGCCCTGAATTCAACCCTCGATTAGGATTCTACTTGTTCCCTGAAGCTGATTGTTAGCCATGGACCTTAATTTACTGCTTGTAGATCTTGATTGAGTCCAATTATTTGTTCAGGTGCTATCTTGTTCTGTTTGGACCCCATTACCCGACTACTACCCCAACTCCAAATGTGTATATGTCAGGTGTATCTAAAATGGTAGTTAATTAAGTCAACTAACCTAAATTTTGACTTGGTTAGCTGCTGATTTTACTTCGACCTTAATTAGTCACCTAAAAGTTAATTAACCATGTAATTATGAACCGATTAGGAGTTGATTATGCTTGATATTTGAAGCAAGTTAGTTGATTTGCGACTTCACGTATGTTTAAAGTTAATCACTCAGTTAAGATAATTAACTATATTTGCTAGATAAGCTTAATAGAATTGTTTAAGCAAATTAACTTAACTAGTTCAGAATAGGTCTTTTAATCAACTAAGTTTCAATCGATCAATTAAGTTGATTCAACTAAACTAAGCTTAAAAATTCAAGATTAGTCCTAATTAAGCCAATTAAACTAAGATCTAGCTAATAACACACATCAGCCCCAATTAGACATCTTGTCTAATAGAATCAACCTAGTTTATCAACTTCCTAAAATACTGAGCTAAGTCCTAAAAATCTGTCCAAAGATAACTAAATTAGGATTAATTAACTAAAACAAATTAGTTAACCCGGGCTTAATAATTAGTTAAGTTCCTGATTTTAGGTAATCAAGTTGAGTTAACTTAACTAAATCAGTTAACTTAATTTCAGGAGTTAAAATTAATTGACTTGCTTTAGTTAATTAACTTAAACATAGGTAATTAATATGAAACTAACCCTAAACCCCTAATCTAATTAGTTGACCTAACCGTAGTTAAAAACAATTAGTACTCACCTAAAGGACATAACTAGTGTTAGTTAACTAGAGTTAAGTAATAACCCAAGTGAGTAACCTTGATTACCCAATGGTAAATTCAGGGGCTCCAAAGGGTACAATAGGTAATATAAACATAGTAAATCAGATTTTTTTTAAGGGTAGAAAGGTCTTTAATAATTGAGAATATCCTAGAATAAGGGCAGCTGTCCAAAAAGATAAGGTTGACAGTTGCCCTATGTACTATTATGTACTATTTACAGCTTTTGAAATTAGGAATATTCTAAAAGATACCCCATTCCCAAATACCTATAAAGGGACTCTCTCTTCACATTTTCAAGGACCTTTTTTTTTTGTCTGAAAAAGGCTGCTAAAAGTCTGAGTGCAGAATTCCACACACACACATACCATTCTGAAAATACATGAAAAGCTAAAAGAAAAAATAGAGCAGCAATTACTGAAAATAAAAGTCAGTAGAAAAAAATTTGGTCATCTTTGAACAAAAGAAAAATCAGTGTTTGCTTTGGATTGGGAGTTCTCTTCTCTTTTTTTTCCTGGTTTCCTCTAGTTTGCTTGATGTTGTTGCTGCTTTGTTTTTCATCCCTCTCCTAGCTGATTTCTTCTTGTCTTGACCTTTATTTAGTCAGGACTTCTCTGCTTTTCTCTTTGAATGTATGTAACACTGAACTTTTATATGAAATATTTAAATTCAAAACTGGTATTGAAATTATTGTCTCATGTTGTGTTTCCTTAAGGTCATGTGAATCTGAATCTTCTTCTCCTCCATTCTTGATGTGAAAACTGAAGTAAAGTTATTATTACCTAAGTGTATGTATGTAACTCCTGTCACACCTCCTTTTTCACTACCCCAAATTAATTAAGGGGTAATGAGGGAGTTTTTCCACTTTAAGTGATATTATTCGAATTTGGGATTTATTTTAGTTTTTCAGAGTCGCCACTCGGATTTTTGACGATGCTCCGGGACACCGTTTATTTTAAAAATCCCAAACCGAGGAATTTTGACTCTGTTTTAATTGTCTGCGACCAGAAATCCGGGTAAGGAATTCTGTTAACCCGGGAGAAGGTGTTAGGCATTCCCGAGTTCCGTGGTTTTAGCACGGTCGCTTAACTATTATTAATTGGCCTAATTATCTAATTAATTACATACTTAGAACCTATCGTGCATTTTTAACCTTTTGAACCGCTTTTAATTATTTAGGAAATTATTTCAGGAACAAGTCACGATGACGTACACTTGTTGTTTTTGAACACATCGCAACCACGTCACATGAAATGCACCCATGATTGCTACGTGCTTATTTTAATATAGTTTGAAATTATGGCCGAATCGCGTGAAATACGCACCCGAATGAGATTTACGAATCATGGCTATGCCACGGGAGCCGTACCCAGAATCGTGATGATTTTATTAATTGCGCCTAAAGGAATCTACGATGTTCATGATTGTTTTCCTATGTTTCGGATTATCGTGAGGCCTTGACTTAAGGATATTGGTTTATGAGAGAAGCGATAAGAACCAATCCATTATTATGGATTTATTAGGAAAATAAAGGAAATGTTGGACTAGCCAACATGACATAATACTTAAACTCAAATTCATGCAGCTTTATAAATTACCCCACTGCCCCGCTATATTTATGCTCATCTAAGTTAATGTCCAATAGGAAAACCAACTAGATGAAGAACAAACTTAAATAAATGGGAGTAGCGAAAGAAAATTCAAAAACTTATGTCCCTCTTTAAACAAAGCAAATAGACAAGATATTCAAAATTCCACATTAATAGATTCAACAAGGAAGTTGTCACGATCCAAATTCCCACCCTTTAGGCTGTGACTGCGCCTAACGTTGAACCCGCTAGGC
>ML285963.1:0-42045 GCA_005239495.1 Nicotiana undulata
ACAAGTCATACCGCAAGTTGATAACATGGATCATTATCGAATTGACTATGATAATGATAAGATCCCTTTTGCGAAAGAAATTCTCAGAATGTGGAAAAACAAGAGAGCTATGATCAAGGATACAATTGCACCGGATAGGTACCAGGCTGGGTGTGACATTTTTTACTCAGAATGGTTGCTTGCCAATCTTGAAGGTTCTGTCACAAGAGGGATTAACATGGGAGGCCGGATAAAAGACAAGGCAGCTGAGGCTGAAATTAAGTACCGTTGGTTAAAAAGAAGTGTGTCAGAGGCTGAAGCAAAGCACAAGGAGCAGCATGAGAAGAACAACAAAGAGATTGAAATGTTGAGACAACGAGATGAAATGCAGAAGCAACAAATAGAAGCGTGGAAACGACAAGCTGTAGAAATGGAGCAAGGACTCAAGGATTTGGATGGAGACCTCGAGGAGCAGTTCATAGAATGCTATTGCCAAGGACTCGACGAAGGAGGAAAGTTAGCCATGGTTTACCTTGTGAAGAATCGCCAGAAAATCGACGAGGCATAAGAGCAGCAAAGAGGCTAAGGGGCGATGAAGAATTATCCTCAGTCAATTAGATTAGAGCTACTTTGTAATCTTTATTTCAATTAAGGCTATGCCATTGTAATCGTCTTAGACTAAGGTTATGATGTTTATTTTTCATTTATGTACTAAGTTTGAATCATCAATGAAAGTTTGTTTGGGGTTGTCTAACTAAGGAGCAATGGAATGATATATAATGGTGTGTTTATCTCTCAATTTTCGCTAGGCCTACCTCTGGCACAAAGAGGTCCCTTGCATACTAGGATGCGCTTATCAATGCCTGACATATTATTCACTACGTGATTTGTTTGTTATGGGATGTACTTGCTTTTAAAATTAATCACCACTTACTAACATTGTATTTTGTTTTGTTTTGTTTTTTTTAAAGGTTTTCTATTTTATTACTCCCCAAGGTTGATTTGTGTTGACTGCGAACTGGCTGAACACCCATACTTCACAAGATCCAAAGCACGAGCAGCTACCAACATGACTGGTTCGAACACATCTAATCAGACAGGCTTGGGACTTGTCACCATTCAACGAGACGAACCCGAGGATTTGGGAGAAAGGGAGGTTACCGTTCGTGATGAGCACATCGCCCAGTTGTCGCAACAAGTTGCTAACATGCAAGGGGAAATTGAGCGGCTTCGGAACCTCACCAATCTTTCCATCAGCCTCAACACACCACTTCCCGGAGAAAGAACAAATGCACCTATCCCACCACTTTTCCCATCTTTTGACTCACCTCTCCCTGAACACCTTCAACCAAATCCTCCAATCCACAACGCCAATCCAACATCCACTAACTCCCATCCTAACCCGCAACTAGCCAACCCATCGACTATTACCACATCATATGTTTCCCAATCACCACCAGCCCAAAGCACCCCGCTCACCCAAAACCACCATGTAACCCAACACATACCGATGGCACACGTCGCTATTCCTAACATGCAACATGTGCCGCCAGTATATGTAGCGGAAGCACAACCTTTTACTACCCCTATGCCTCACCAACTTCACTCGAAGTGTATCAGTATCCAGAAACAGAAAGAGAAGTAAGGGACAAAGCTGATGAGTATGTGGCGAAGGAGATCTGTGAGTTGAAGGAAGCATTCAAAAGTCTGAAAACTGTTAGAAGTATGGAAGGTTTGGAGTATGAGGATTTATGTGTTCATCCCAATGTTGATTTACCATCGGGATACAAAGTACCAAAATTTGACATGTTTGATGGAAAAGGAAACCCACGAGCTCATTTGAGGTCATATTGTGATAAATTAGTTGGAGTGGGAAAGGATGAAGCTATCAGGATGAAGCTTTTTATAAGGAGTCTCACAGGGGAAGCCCTTGATTGGTACACAAGTCAAGACCCACAGAAATGGCGCAGCTGGAATGTCATGGCGCAAGAATTCATGGACAGATTCAGATTTAACACCGAGACCAACCCAGATAGATTCTATTTGATGACGTTGGAGAAGAAAACAATAGAATCCTTTAGAGAGTACGCCATGAGATGGAGGGCAGAAGCAGCAAGAGTCCAACCCCCGATGGGAGAGGATGAGATGACAACTACTTTCATTAGATCTCAAACAGATGCAACATACTATGAGAGATTGATAAGCATGCTGGGGCAGAAATTCTCGGAAGTTGTTAGGATGGGAGACGTTATAGATGAAGGTCTCAAATCAGGAAAGATTACGAACTTGGCAGCATTACAAGCGACGAGTAAGGCAATCCAGTCAGGAACTATTGGAGGAGCAAGTAAGAAGAAGGAGAAAGAAGTATCCGCTGTTATGACCGTCCAAGATCGTAGGCCTAACCAAATGTTAACCTACCAAAACCCGTTACCCCAACCTTCATACTATAGCCCATACATCCAAACCCCTCAACATTATTACTAGCCTTCACCCATTCCCTATCCTGTTTATAATGCCCAACCAACATATTATCCACCCCGAACACCCACATACCAGAATCCATCACACTACCAACCCGCATATCCATCTCAACCACGCTACCCAATCACAAAACCGCCCAAACGCACCTAGACCTCGCCCAAACTTTGAAAGAAAACCAACCAAAACCTATACACCCTTAGCTGAACCTTTAGCCCAATTGTATGAAAGGTTGAGAGCTACAGGAGTACTCCAACCAATCCCGGGAAGAGTTCCCGACCCCCTCCCAGGATGGTATGCCGGGACCAAGCATTGTGCATATCACTCTGGTGTGACGGGACATGACAAAGAAAATTGCCATACTCTCAAAGATAAGATTGAAGAGCTGATAAAAGCAGGAACCATCCATCTTAAGAGAGCTCCCCCGAATGTGAACAACAACCCTCTTCCAAATCATGGTGATACCAGTGTTAACATGATATCTACTGATGAAGATTGGAATTTGGAAGGAACTATTGTACCAGTTAAAGATGAGAAGAAGGTTGTGTCATATGCCTTTATTGCTCCTATCATCACAGTGCAAGTACGGGCACCAATCGAGGTGGAAGTACTCCCTCCAAAGCCCAGGATCATGGCTCTAGTTGCTCAGACACCCTCATTCAACAACAAAGCAGTTCCTTGGGACTATCAGGCTTATGTAAGGAACAAAGAAAAGGCAAAATTAGTCGTAGAAGCTGCTGCTGCAGGTATGACGAGATCCGGACGATGCTATATTCCTGAAGAAGCATCACGAGGTACTTCAAGTAAGGACAACAACCAGAATAAGTCTGTGACAGAAGTTGAAGCAGAAGAGTTTTGGAGGAAAATGCAATGTAGCGGATACTCTGTTGTAGACCAACTGAAGAAGACGCCAGCTCAAATTTCCCTCATCTCACTGTTGATGAGTTCTGAGAGCCACAGAAATGCTTTAGTAAAAGTGCTCAATGAAGCATATGTGCCTGCCGAGACAACTAGTGACCATTTGGAAATTATGGTAGCCCAAATTCTAGAAGCTCACAAGATTTCTTTTCATGAGGATGAATTGCCACCTGAAGGTCTAAGTCACAACAAAGCTTTACACCTCACTGTCAAGTGCAGGGACAAGTTTGTTTCTAGGGTTTTTATTGATAATGGTTCGGCACTCAACATATGTCCTTTCACTACCCTCAAAACTCTGGGAATTGATATTGGAAAAGTTCGTGAAAGTCATGTGAATGTTAGAGCTTTTGATGGAGCGCAAAGGAGCGCTATCGGTGAGATTGACTTAGCATTACAAATTGGGCCCGTGGAGTTTATCATTGAATTTCAGGTGTTGGACATATCTGCTACTTAAAATTTGTTATTGGGAAGACCATGGATTCACATGGCCGGCGCGGTCCCTTCCACTTTGCACCAGAACGTGAAGTTTGTGTGGAATCACCAGGAGGTTGTGATTCATGGAGAAGCAAGCAATCCCATTTACCCCTGGAATTCAATCCCTGTCATTGAAAGTGTAGAGAGACTTGATGGATCCATTTTCCACATCGAAGAAATCGTGATTGCTACTCGAGGTAAAGAGGTGAAGTTGCCAAGTGTGATCATGATGATGGCATCATAAATGTTAAAAAATGGTTTCGAGCCTAGTCGAGGACTTGGAGCAAGGTTGTATGGAATAGTGGAGCCAGTTCAGTTACCAGGGCAGAACAACACTTATGGCCTAGGGTACAAACCCACTCCAAAAGAAGTCTCGGGAGCTCGCCACAAGAAGAAAGGTGACATTGTCCTGTCACAGCCTATCCCGCCGCTAAGCCAGTCATTCCCCAAGATAGTTACTATTCATGAACTAGAGGAAGATGTCGAAAATGACCTTGTTGAAGGAGTCAAGAACCTGTTCATTGCTGATTGCAATGTGATTCTGAAAGATTGCACCAAACCGCCAACTATTTGGGATGCCGCACCTGGAGATGTTTTGAACAATTGGACTGGTACCCCATCCCCGGTTCGCCGGGAGTCTTGGTAGATGGATTGTATTAGTGCTTTTTGACAACACAATTCAAAATTGAGGCCTGAATCGTGTTTATGAATTTTATGTTGTTGCCTCGATCTTTTGGAAGCTTAAATGCAAAATCTGAATCAACCTTTTTGTCTTACATTTTGTCTTTATTAATTTTCTTTCTTTTCTATTTTTCAGCAAACAAACAAATAAAAATGTCGACACCGTGAATGTGACATGCAATGAAACAAGTGAACAAAGTAACAAGCAAGATCTTGAAGAATATGAGGAAGATATGTCGCCTGCAGAATTAACTAAAGAACTTGAACAGTTTGAGAACAAGTCAAAACCGAATTTGAATGAAACTGAGACGATAAATTTGGGGGATTCAGAGTCTATAAAAGAAACGAGAATTAGTGTCCATTTGGCACAATCGGAAAAGGAGAAATATGTGGATCTTTTGAGACAATACGTAGATGTGTTCGCTTGGTCGTATGACGACATGCGTAGTTTAAGCACTAATATTGTTTCACATAAGTTGCCAACGGATCCATCTTGTCCCCCGGTAAAGCAAAAAACAAGGAAATTCAAAACAGACTTAAGCTTGAGGATCAAAGAAGAAGTCTCCAAGCAATTTAATGCAAATGTCATCCACGTCACAAAGTACCCCACCTGGTTGGCCAACATAGTACCAGTGCCAAAGAAGGACGGGAAGATCAGAATATGTGTGGATTATCGGGATCTCAACAAGGCTAGCCCGAAGGATGATTTTCCACTCCCGAATATTCACATACTCATTGATAATTGCGCAAAGCATGAATTACAGTCATTTGTTGATTGTTTTGCCGGCTACCACCAGATTTTGATGGACGAAGATGATGCTGAGAAGACAACCTTTATCACACCTTGGGGGGTGTATTGTTATCGGGTGATGCCTTTTGGACTCAAGAACGCAGATGCTACATATATGAGAGTTATGACAACTATTTTCCATGACATGATCCATAAAGAGATTGAGGTTTATGTGGATGATGTCATCATCAAGTCACGGAAGAGTTCAGATCACTTGGTAGACCTGAAGAAGTTCTTTGATAGGTTGCGGTGATACAATTTGAAGCTGAATCCCGCAAAATGTGCATTCGGAGTTCCAGCGGGGAAATTATTAGGTTTCATTAAGTAGAAGGGGCATAGAGCTAGATCCTTCAAAGATAAAGGCTATCCAAGACCTGCCACCTCCAAAGAATCGGAAGGCCGTGATGAGCTTTCTTGGTCGCCTCAACTATATCAGTCGTTTCATAGCCCAGTCAACAGTGATTTGTGAGCCAATATTCAAGATGCTGAGGAAAGATGCCACTACCAAATGGACAGAGGAATGTCAACAAGCTTTTGATAGGATCAAGGAATATTTATCTAACCCGCCGGTGCTTGTACCTCCGGAACCTAGAAGGCCACTCTTGTTATACATGTCCGTATCAGATAATGCATTCGGATGTGTTTTAGGGCAACATGATAGAACTGGGAGGAAGGAGCAAGCCATATACTACTTGAGCAAGAAGTTCACACCATATGAAGCACGTTATTCTTTGTTGGAACGCACCTGTTGCGCTTTAACTTGGGTTGCACAAAAGTTGAGGCACTACTTGTCAGCATACACCACTTATCTCATTTCCAGAATGGACCCGCTCAAGCACATCTTTCAGAAACCTATGCCTACAGGAAAACTGGCGAAGTGGCATATTTTGCTATGTGAGTTTGACATCGTGTATGTTACTCAGAAGGCCATTAAAGGACAAGCTTTGGTTGACCACCTTGCAGAAAATCATGTGGATGAAGAATACAAGCCACTTAGGACGTACTTCCCAGATGAAGAGGTATTGTTCGCTGGAGAAGACATTTCAGAAGCATATTCTGGTTGGAGAATGTTCTTTGATGGAGCCGAAAACTTCAAAGGAGTCGGAGTTGGAGCAGTGCTAGTTTCAGAATCTGGACAACATTATCCAATCTCAGCGAAACTTCGGTTTCCGTGCACCAACAACATGGCAGAATATGAGGCTTGCATACTTGGGCTTAGAATGGCTGTTGACATGAGCATCCAAGAGTTATTGGTTATAGGTGATTCAGACTTGCTGATTCATCAAGTACAAGGCGAATGGAATACAAAAAACACAAAAATCCTACCGTACTTACATTGTGTAAAGGAGTTGTGTAAGAAGTTTATCAAGGTGGACTTCAAGCATGTTCCAAGAGTTCAAAATGAGTTCGCAGATGCTTTGGCAACTTTGTCTTCCATGATTCAACATCCAGATAAGAACTACATAGACCCCATCAAGGTGAATGTGCAAGATCAGCCAGCTTATTGTTTCCATGTGGATGAAGATCCAGACGGAGAACTGTGGTATTATGACATTAAGAGGTATCTCAACACAAGGGATTACCCTGAAGGAGCAACCAGTACCCAGAAGCGAACGCTTAGGAGGTTGGCAAATCATTTTTTCCTAAACAGCAAAATCCTATATAGGAGGACCCCAGATTTAGGACTGTTGAGGTGTGTAGATGCCAGAGAAGAAACCAAGTTGATCGAAGAGATACATGCAGGGACATGTGGGCCTCACATGAATGGTTTTACTTTGGCAAAGAAAATTCTGCGAGCAAGTTACTTTTGGATGACCATGGAGACAGATTGCATTCATTTTGTACAGAAATGTCATAAATGCCAGATTCACGGAGATTTGATTCGAGTCCCACCGAATGAACTCAATGTGACGAGTTCTCCTTGGCCATTTGCAGCTTGGGGCATGGACGTCATTGGCCCTATTGAGCCTGCCGCATCGAATGGGCATAGATTTATCTTGGTAGCTATTGATTATTTTACAAAGTGGGTAGAAGCCTCTTCTTACAAGTCAGTTACAAAGAAGGTGGTAGCAGACTTTGTCCGCAACAACGTCGTTTGCCGATTTGGAATTCCTGAGTCAATCATTACAGATAATAGAGCTAATCTCAATAGTGATTTAATACATGAAATATGTGATAAGTTCAAGATTACTCACTGAAATTCCACCCCCTACCGACCTCAGATGAATGAAGCCGTTGAAGCAGCCAACAAGAACATCAAGAAGATATTGCGAAAGATGATTGATAACTACAAGCATTGGCACGAGAAGCTACCATTTGCTCTCCTTGGATATCGCACTACAGTCAGAACATCAACTGGGGCAACACCTTATCTTCTAGTCTATGGAACTGAAGCTGTATTACCCGCAGAAGTTGAAATACCATCTTTGAGGGTCATCAAAGAAGCCGAGCTGAGCAATGCAGAATGGGTGAAGAATCGGTATGAACAACTAATGCTTATTGATGAGAAGAGAATGAATGCAGTTTTCCATGGACAACTCTATCAAAACAGGATGGCCAGAGCCTTCAACAAGAAAGTGAAACAAAGGCAATTCAAACCAGGGCAATTAGTTTTGAAGCGCATATTCCCACACCAAAATGAAGATAAAGGAAAGTTTGCTGGCAAGGTCCGTACATGGTGCATCGGGTATTGACTGGAGGGGCATTGATTCTAGCAGAAATGGATGGTGAAGTATGGCCCAAGCCCATCAACGCAGATGCAGTCAAGAGATACTACATCTAGAGGCATATGTGGCAAACTCTTTCTTTTCTTTGTAGTGCTTCTTAATGTAAATGAACTACGTTTGACCTGATTCACGTTTAAGAGGGGATACGTAGGCAGCCCTGTGGGTTCGGTCTCATTATAATAAAATATATTATCTCCCTCAAGTTGGAAACTGGGGCAGTTTTAAAGGAGTCGTCAGGAGAAGGCATTTGTCATTGGCAAAGGATGGTCAAGCAAGACAAATGACAGGATTTCAGATTAGGACGTTTACTTTGTTTCACAAGCATGTCACAGTGTGGAGTCCGGCAAAAACTTTATTTATTTATTTAAATATTTTTAAAAATCATATATCTATGCATATTTTATTTATTAAAATTGATTTTTTATAAAAAAACTTCTTAATTATTCATTCGCCAAGATTCAGTATTGGGCGGAGGTCGCAAGTCCAAACAAAGCGTGGAAGCGCAAGATTGTCAAAGGCCAGAGCATCAAAGTCAACACGAATCAACCTCCCCCCTAAAAAACTCAGAATGTTTCTTTGAATGCAGGTTTTCAAGATAGCAGAAGCAGAAAAATCAATAACGAGTATGATTACCAGGACCATTCGTTGAGCGGTTTGAATTTCTTTATAGCACTTTATAGAAAGCTACACTTCTTGAATGATGATGATCATTAAAATCCAATTTTGAGATTATAAGATATTTTTAATACACTAATTGTCATTACTGCTCAGTCATTAACCTTTTAAACACAAACTACATCGCACACGACTTTAGATATATTGCATACTGATGCATCGTACCATTATTTTCAAATGCACCGCAAATGCACTGCACCACTATTTCAAATGCATCGCAAAATGCTTTCAAGTGCATTGAAGCATTGCTTTCGAATGCATCATTGCTTACAAAAGGCACGACATAGATGTTTTCAAATGCATTGCACTATTGCTTTAAAATGCACCGCACAAATGCTTTAAAAAGCATTATATCATTGCTTATGCGCAACGCAAATGCTTTCTGCACCATTACTTTTAAATGCACCGCACAATCGCCTTGCAAATGCACCGCAAATATTTTCGTTATCTTAAATCATTTGGCTTGGAAAGCCTCATCAATCATTTGGCTTAAATGCCTCAATTACATCATCATTTGGCTTAAATGCCTCATTTTCATTAATCATTGGCTTAAATACATCATTTTTATCAATCACGTTTCATTTTCATAAGTCATCGCTGAAGGGCACCATTTACATGAATCATTGGCTCAAAGCCTCATTTCAATAGGCATGATGAAAGAATTAATTTTTTCTTAATACTTGGCTTATTTTATAATAAATTAACGGCTTAGAGGTGCCATTTTAATGAAACTATTATTATTATTATTATTATTATTATTATTATTATTATTATTATTATTATTATTGTTGTTGTTGTTGTTGTTGTTGTTGTTGTTGTTGTTGTTGTTGTTGTTGTTGTTGTTGTTGTTGTTGTTGTTGTTGTTGTTGTTGTTGTTGTTGTTGTTGTTGTTGTTGTTGTTGTTGTTGTTGTTGTTGTTGTTGTTGTTGTTGTTGTTGTTGTTGTTGTTGTTGTTGTTGTTGTTGTTGTTGTTGTTGTTGTTGTTGTTGTTGTTGTTGTTGTTGTTGTTGTTGTTGTTGTTGTTGTTGTTGTTGTTGTTGTTGTTGTTGTTGTTGTTGTTGTTGTTGTTGTTGTTGTTGTTGTTGTTGTTGTTGTTGTTGTTGTTGTTGTTGTTGTTGTTGTTGTTGTTGTTGTTGTTGTTGTTGTTGTTGTTGTTGTTGTTGTTGTTGTTGTTGTTGTTGTTGTTGTTGTTGTTGTTGTTGTTGTTGTTGTTGTTGTTGTTGTTGTTGTTGTTGTTGTTGTTGTTGTTGTTGTTGTTGTTGTTGTTGTTGTTGTTGTTGTTGTTGTTGTTGTTGTTGTTGTTGTTGTTGTTGTTGTTGTTGTTGTTGTTGTTGTTGTTGTTGTTGTTGTTGTTGTTGTTGTTGTTGTTGTTGTTGTTGTTGTTGTTGTTGTTGTTGTTGTTGTTGTTGTTGTTGTTGTTGTTGTTGTTGTTGTTGTTGTTGTTGTTGTTGTTGTTGTTGTTGTTGTTGTTGTTGTTGTTGTTGTTGTTGTTGTTGTTGTTGTTGTTGTTGTTGTTGTTGTTGTTGTTGTTGTTGTTGTTGTTGTTGTTGTTGTTGTTGTTGTTGTTGTTGTTGTTGTTGTTGTTGTTGTTGTTGTTGTTGTTGTTGTTGTTGTTGTTGTTGTTGTTGTTGTTGTTGTTGTTGTTGTTGTTGTTGTTGTTGTTGTTGTTGTTGTTGTTGTTGTTGTTGTTGTTGTTGTTATTGTTATTATTATATTATCATTTTATGACTTGTGGTATTTTTATATCTCGTTACTAACAATTTTACCTAGTTTGTTTGAGCTTAGCAGAAAATACAGCACAACGTGGAACTACCTCTTAGCAGTGAACTGGGGCAGTTTGTGGGAGAGGAGTACCAAACTCTCCAACAAAGTTCAAGGATCTACTTCGAACTCCGCTCGGCCTCACTCTCAAAATTTCTAATCAAAATCCTTACTTTAAACATCATTATCCTATCATGACCAACCCGGTGTTAACACCCGGTGTCTCCATAATCTGACATTGGGGCAGCATTTTTAGGATCAGTATATCACTCGTTGAGTCCAACTCCAAGGTATCATAAATCTTGAACTACATATGGCCTGATTCTCGTGAAACCCGAGATATGTAGGAAACTCGAAACCGGAGTTCGGCCGCAATCATTTTTATGTCCCCTTTTTTCCATTTCAACCTTGATGGTCGGACAAAATTGGCTACTAGGTCATTTTCTTTGCCCGAAAACTCTTACATCGTCTCCGGTCAAAGAGGGGCAGCTGTTGACACCCAATTTTGTCCCTCCTTTCTTCTAAACTTTTCTTTAAGCTTCTAATTTCACTAATAATGTAAGAATAGTTATTTTGCCATTTTATTATTACTATTTTACTTGATTTAATTATTACTACTATTATTATCTAATTGTTGGTATTATTATCATTATCATTAATACGGCTATTAATTACCTATCTTAATATGCAATTTTTTTTTTTTTTTTAAGTATATTTTTATGGAGTCTATCTGTTATAAGTTTATACTTTATACACAAAAGGTTTTTGATGGGTATATAAATAATTGCTCTTCTTCTAGCTCTTAAAGAGTTGAGAAGAAGGCAAGTCTCGCTCCGTCGTCGTCGCTCACTCGCTCGGCTCGGCTTCGGCTTCGAATTTTGAATTTGGTCAAATGATTGATTGATTAATTTTTTGGACCAAATTTATTTGTTAATAGTAAACATTAACAGAAATCCAACGGAATATTAAACGTTTTTCCGTTATCCGTTTTCAGGTTTTCGGTTTTGTAACTGAAAATTAACCTCCCTCTTGAACTCCCGGTTTATTGTTGCGTAAATAACCATTTATGTTATGACATTTATGCTATGACCGTTTTACATAAACATCCATTATGAAGAGTTGCACCTCTTTAATTTTCAGCTCAATATTGATTACGACCAAGTAGAATAAAGGTAAAGTTTACCATTCTCCTCCGTCGATGCTTAGAAAAATTCATATATCCCTCGGTCTACAACGAGCTACCTTTTAAGAGGCTCCGACTGTCCCTCTTAAATTAATGAGCCTCCCACTTCTCTAAAAAATATTATCCGTACATTCTTTTGTATCCAAGTAGGCTTCTTCTTCTTTTTTCGAGCTTCATATAGGGAATCTGAAATTCATTTTTTTGCTTTCTTCTCGAAAATATCTTTTATTTTATTATCATACACACTTCTTCTGCAAAATGATTAAACAAATAGAGCAAAAATTGGGTATTTGATATACTATATAGAAATAAATTTTATATGTACCCTAAACTTATTCCATATTCCATCTCTGATATAGTATGTATTTTTTTTTTCAGCTACCCGAAGCATCAAAGTAAAGTGGCTTAAGAAACTCTGTAACCATATGTGCCGCCCGTATATGAGGGCAAAACCCTTAATTGAAATTAATATCTGTAAAAACGTATATTTAACAAATTAAAAATACCTATAAGGATTACTTAGTCACTATGTTGACCGGGGACGATAAGTATGATGTAAACCTCAATCACCAATTTAGTCGAATCACTCCGAATAAAAAAAACTCACTTTGTTTTCTTCAATATTTTCCACGGTTAACAATGAAGTTTTAAGATTCTTATGGTAAATTACCAAAATCTGTATTTGAACTAAAGGTTAAGTAGAATTATTAATATCCAAACAATTTTAATAACAATCGGCCATAAACATTTATTTTTCACCACCAAATAAGAATTTCAAGCTTTTAAAATTAGAAAACTATCGTGTTCAAGTAATAAAAGGAAACATTTTGCTAAGACCGTCAAAAATGGGGATATTCCACCAATACCATCCCCATTGGGGGTCATGTTGTGCTAATTTTAGTAGAAAATCTCTTTTATTATTTTGGTTTCTCACTTATTATTTAATATTCATTTTGGTACTCTGATTATTTCGGATACGCATTGCATAACACGTATTAAATAAGTAAATGCTTTCTACTTGGAATTTTTTTCATTCCATATTCAAACTTGAACCCTACTATTAAGAGTAAAAGGATCTTACTCATTTCACCACATACCTTTGGTAGGTGCCAAAATATTAAACAACGCTTATTTTGGATCGGGCACACTTTACAAACTTAGGTATTAAACTCGATGCAGTAATACCACCTGGTGCACACCTTATGCTTTTGACACACGTACTGCTTAATGCTTATTGCTAATAGCACAGAACATTTGGAATATGTAGTTGATATACACTACCAATATCCATAAAGGAAAAAGGATCACAAATTTTCATTTACTATTCGAAATTAAACGACTTCAATTTTTATCAAAATTTTGGTCTTGTGACCCCGCTATTAAAAAAAAAGTCCATCTTCGCCATTCAACCCAAATAAAACTCCACGTGATGGTAATATTAAACCATAATAAAAGGTTGATGATGAAGTGAACCTTTTTCTCGGCGAATTTAAATATATGGGGTCCATTCATTTTACATTGAAGCTCTGTTAATGACGAGCAAATACGAGATATGCTAATGGCAAGTATATAACTGACTAAGAGTATAATATAGGGAAAAATGAATAATTTCAAATAATACGTGGACAAACTTGAATCTTTTCCATCCATATAAAAGAGGACTTGAACAATATACTAAGAAAAAAATTCAAGTAGCTAAATGGGCTTATAAATGAGCTCACTATAGAGAGTTGTCAGGGATCTATTAACTAAGATAGTTATACCTCGTTATATAAGCTTACAAATTCTTTTATCTTGTTTATCATTACCTTAATGAGTAAAATAACAGAATTGAGGATTTCTCAACAAATTTCATATCACAATGACAACAAAATTCGCTCAAATGCAACATCTTGCAGATAACACTAGAACATGAAGGTAAGTTTGTGTATACGGTCGAAACTGGGTTCGCCTATTGTGTGATCAATCGAAACTGAAGCGTGACAAGATTAAGCTCGATCTCGGGTTATATCGACCAAGGTGCGAAGTTACATCGTTGAGATCGTGACCCGGGACCAAACCAAATCGAGACCAACCGAGGTCGAGGGAAATTTGCCCAGCCGAATAACAGAAGACCGGAATATTCGTGATCGGTTGGGGATTACGGCGACTATCCCGACACGTATCAAGGAGCGGCCGATTAATTAGCAAATCCTGAGATTTTTAACCTTATATAGAATTGTACCAAGAATAGGACTCCCCTACTATGTAAACGAGAGGTCTGGTCATTTGTAACACACATTGCAATACGCAACACAAAGCAGTATACTGCCACTTCTAGCTCTTATCATCTTGTTATTCTGATCATACATCAGTTGAGGCATTTCTTGGTTCGAGGGTGGTAGAACTCGAAGGTCAAGGCTGTTCAATTCAAGTGGTTTGCATTTGTTCTTTTATTGTTAATTTCAATATTAACATGTTTTCTTAATTTGTATCAAGTTATATCACGTATCCTTAAAACCGCGTATAAATTCAATTGTTATCTGATTTTTAAGGTAAACAGTTTGGCTCCCACTGTGAGGATAAGGATAATAGTGATTATCTGGTACACACTTTCATAACACACACTATTTTACACTTATTCTTTGGAGTATCTTTGATTCCAGGACCAGAATGTCGAACTCTCAGTCAGCACCCCTACATGCGGACAATGATTTCGGTCATAACGGCGAAATGATAACACAGCGTCAGGGAACGACGTGCCTCTGGTTGACCGTGATGGAGTTTCGGTTGTAGATCTAATTGACGTCAGGTCACATGTAGCCACCCATGCAAATTTAGATGTCGCTCCTGAGAGCAACGTCCGAAGGGATGCTCGATCAGCTGCTCAAAGCACACATGGCGGCGAAGACGTTAGGATCAGCCTGTGGGTGATCTTCGAAATGTTGTAGGCTCAACATGCAGCGATAGCCCAACTCTAAAATCAGAATTACCCACCGAGCATGATCGAGCCCGAGCCGTCCAAGGAGGTTTTCCACGGGGTCGAATCGGTTTCAAGGAAATCAAATGAGAAAAAATCGGGGCTCGATCCTGGAATCATGAAGATGCTCGAAGAACTGACAAAACGAGTTGAGTCGGGGGAAAAGAAGATCGAGGCAAACAACAAGAAGGTGGAAACTTACAACTCTAAGGTCGATCAAATCCCGGGGGTACCACCAATATTGAAGGTTTTGGATTCTCAAAAGTTCGTGCAAAAACCTTCCCCCCTAAGCGCGCTCCCAAGACGATTCCCAAGAAGTTCCGCATGCCTGAGATTCATAAATACAATGTACGACCGACCCAAACGAGCATGTCACCTCTTACACGTGTGGTATCAAAGGAAATGATTCATAGGATGACAAGATCGAATTTGTCTTGCTAAAGAAATTCGTGGAGACCCTGGCAAACGGAGCTCTGATATGGTATCACAATTTACCACCTAATTCTATTGATTCATTTGCTATGCCTGCAGATTCTTTTGGAAAGGCACACGCTGGGGCTATCAAGGTTGAAACTAGAAAGTTGGGCCTTTTCAAGGTAAGGCAGAAGGACAATGAAATGCTAAAAGAATTCGTGTCTCGACTCCAAATGGAACGAATGGATCTGCCACCAGTGGCCGATGATCGGGTTGTTCAAGCATTCACCCAAGGACCAAGTTTGAAGCTCGGTGGCTTCGTAGCAGTTGAAGCAGAATTTCATAGAAAACCAGGTTGTTACTTGGGCCGATATGCACAATCGGTATCAATCGAAGATTAGGGTCGAAGAAAACCAACTTGGAGCTCATTCTGGGTTTGTTTATCCCATCAAACCCGTTGATAGCATTAGAAGGACATTGACCGAGAATCGAGGTTGAACAGGGATCGGTACCAGCCATATAATGGAGATCGTAGGAGCAGCGGATCAGAATGAAATCATGTACGAAATGAAAGGATGAGTGATCGAGACCAGAGCTATCGAAGGCTCATGAGCAAAAACGGCTCTGATAGGCCTATCGAACCTAAAGAAGCACCACGATTATCAGAATACAACTGTAATGTTGACGCAGCCGCCATCGTATCGGCTATCGGACGCCTCAAAGATACCAAATGGCCTCGACCTTAACAAATTGATCCAACCCAAAGAAATCCCAACCAAATGTGCAAATACCATGGCACCCATGGCCACAAAAAAGAAGATTGTCGACAGTTAAGAGAAGAAGCATCCCAGTTATTTAACGACGGGCACCTTCGAGAGTTTTTGAGTGACAACCAAGAATCATTTCAAAAATAGGGGTTCCAATTAACAAAACGAGCAAGAAGAACCTCAGCACGTCATTCATATGATCATCGGGGGGTCGATGTTCCCCAAGGTCCGATGTTAAAATGCACCAAAATATCACCCACGAGGGAGAAACGAACACAAGACTACATACCAAAAGGAACCTTATCTTTCAACGACGAGGATACAGAAGGAATCATGCAACTCCATAATGATGCACTGGTAATATTTGTACTCATGAATAAAACTCGAGTCAAACGTGTGGTAATTGATCCGCGTAGTTCGGCCAACATCATTCAATCAACGGTCGTAGAACAACTTGGCCTACAGGACAAAATTGTGCCCACGACCCGAGTGCTAAATAGATTCAACATGGCTTGTGAAACTACTAAGGGAGAAATGACGTTACTAGTGAACGCAACCGAAACCATTCAGGAGAACGAGTTTTAAGTGATCGAAGGGGACATGAGATATAACGCCATGTTCGAGAGGCCGTGGATCCACAATATGAGGGTTGTGCCCTCGACCCTTCACCAGGTGTTAAAATTTCCAACACTAGAGGAGATTAAAATGATCTATGGGGAGCAACCATCCGCAAAGGAAATGTTTGCCGTCGATGAAGTGATTCCAATATCAACAATCTCATCGATAAAGGATTCAGATTCGAAAGCAAAACAGGAAGCCAAATAGCAATCATCGATGTTGGCCTCGACCTAACTGGATAAGCAGGGGAGTGACGAATACGATGATTATGGGGTCCCTTGATCCTTCATAGTTCCCGATGATTCCGATACCACCAAATCAACGGTATAAGAGATGGAGAAGGTCATACTAATCGAAACTCTTCCCGATCAAAAGGTATACCTAGGCACGAGATTAACTCCCGAGCTCAGGAAAAAACTCATTCAATTTCTTATAGCTAAAATGGATTGTTTTGCTTGGTCCCATCTCGACATGACAGGAATCCCACCAGAGATCACCACTCATAAACTGAGCCAAGACCCGAAATTCCATCCAGTGAAGCAGAAAAGCAGACCTCAATCTAATATCATGCATGACTTCATCAAGGACAAGGTAAAAAAACTCCTTAAAATAGGGTCCATCTGGGAAGTGAATTACCCGGAATGGCTAGCAAACATAGTAGTAGTCCCTAAAAAAGGGAACAAACTAAGAATGTGTGTGGATTACAAGGATTTAAATAAGGCATGACCCAAGGACTCTTTCACTTTGCCTAACATCGATGTATGATTGATGCCACGATCGACCACGAGATCCTCAGCTTTCTGGATGCCTACTCCGGATAAAACCAAATACAAATGAACTAGAATGATCATGAAAAGACCTCATTCATCACTAAGTGTGGCACATACTGCTATAATGTAATGCCACCTTGATTAAAAAATTATGATGCCACTTACCAACGCCTAGTAAACTGGATGTTCGAAGAACAAATAGGGAAATCTATGGAAGTTTACATTGATGATATATTAGTTAAGTCTCTGCGAGCAGAGGACCGTTTAAAGCATTAGCAGGAAACATTCAGTATATTGAAGAAGTACAACATGAAGCTGAATCTAAAAAAATGCGCGTTCGGAGTCGAGTCAGGTAAATTTCTCGGACTCATGGTATCAAAACCGAGGAATTGAGATTAACCCCGACAAGATCAAAGCTATCGAGGATATCACGATAGTGGACAACGTGAAAGTCGTGCAAGGCTAATCGAGCACATAAGAGCCTTGGGGATATTCATCTCGAGGTCCTATGATAAGAGTCATCGATTTTTCTCGTTGCTGAAGAAGAAAAATAACTTCACATGGACTTCGTAATTCCAATGGGCCTTGAAGAACTTAAGCGATATTTATCGAGCCTGCCACTACTTCACACACTGAGGGCAGGCGAATAAATATATTAGTACTTTTTTTTATTGGATATAACGTTAGTGGAGTCCTTGTTCGGGAAGAACAAGGTACACAATTTTCGATTTATGTTAGACGGGCCTTGGGTGAGGCGAATTAGATATCCCTACCTAGAAAAATTGGCGCTCGCTTTGTTAAGCGCCTCTAGGAAATTTAAGTCGTACTTTCAATGCCACTATATATGTATTATGACAACTTACCTATTGTGAAATATAATGCACAAACCCGAACTCTCGGGATGATTGGCCAAATAGGCCGTAGAAATCAGCAGGTACGATATTGAATATCGACCCCTAACAGCTATTAAGTCTCAAATTTTGGCAGATTTCGTGGTTGACTTCACACCGGCCCTAATACCTGATGTTTAAAGAGAGTAGTTGGTAAACTCGGGGATATCTTTGGGAATATGGACCCTTTTTACGGATGATGCATCGAATGCAAATGGGTGCGGACTTGGCATCGTACTGAAACCACCCACATGCAACGTAGTTAGACAATCCATTAGAACTGTGAAATTTACTAACAACGAGGCTGAATATGAGTCCATGATTGCAGGTCCCGAGCTAGCCTAAAATCTTGGGGCGAAGGTGATCCAAGCTAAGTCTGACTTAATCCTTGTGGTAAATCATGTTAACGGAATGTTCTAAGTTAGAGAAGAGCGAATATAAAGGTACCTAGGTAAGTTACAGGTAATGTTACATCGGTTTAAAGAATGGATTTTGCAGCATGTACCTTGAGATCAAAATAGTGAGGCTGATGCCCTTGCAAACTTAGGGTCGTCGGTCGAGGACGACGAGCTCAACTCAGGGGCCGTTGTACAACTCTTGAGGTCAGTAGTGGAGTAAGGTCACACCGAGATAAACTCCACAAGCGTAACTTGGAGTTGGAGAAATAAATATGTATAATATTTGAAGACCGGGAAACTTCCCTCAGATCCAAAAGAATCGAGGGCCCTGCGCACAAAAGCAGCCCAATTAAGCTTGTCCGAAGATGGAACCTTGTTCAGAAGAATGTTCGATGGCCCACTAGCAATATGCCTGGGATCGAGAGATAGTGTGATACTGAGTACATTCTAAGGGAATTTCACGAAGGCACTTGCTAAAATCATTCAGGGGCTGAATCATTGGTTCAAAAGGTAATCAGATCCGGCTATTACTGGATTGACATGGAAAACATTGCGAAGGCGTTTGTTCGAAAATGTGACAAATGCCAAATATATACTCCAATGATTCACCAACCTGAAGAACTATTACATTCAATCTTGTCACCATGGCCATTAATGAAGTGAGGAATGGACATCGTTGGCCCTCTTCCATGGGCACCAGGTAAGGCTCGATTTATCTTATTTATGACTGAGTATTTTTCTAAATGGGTTGAAGCACAAGCATACGAGAAGGTTAGGGAGAAGGAAGTCATCGACTTTATTTGGGACCACATCATATGTCTATACGGGACGCCATCCGAAATTGTGTGTGACAATGGGAAACAGTTTATCGGCAGCAAAGTGACCAAGTTTCTCGAGGATCATAGGATCAAAAGAATCTTATCGACACCTTATCACCCTAGCGGGAACGGGCAAGCCAAATCTACCAACAAAACCATAATCCAAAACCTTAAGAAAAGGTTAACCGACGCCAAAGGGAAATGGAAGGAGATCCTACCCAAAGTCCTTTGGGCATACCGCACGATTGCAAAGTCCAGTACTGGGCCTACTCCGTTCTCATAGGTTTGTGGCACCGAAGCCCTAATAATAGTTGAAGTCGGGGAGCCATGTATCAGATACCGATATGTAACAAAGGAATCAAATGACGAGGCCATTAATACGAGCTTGGAGCTATTGGATGAAATGTGTGAAGCCGCCCTTGTTCGATTAGTTGACCAAAAGAAACAGATTGAGAGGTATTACAATCGAAGGGCCAATCTTCGATAATTCAATGTCGGGGGCTTAGTATTAAGGAGGGTTACACTAAACACCCGTAATCCGAACGAAGTGAAGTTGGGTCTGAACTGGGAAGGACCATACTAGATTCTCGAGGTCACCGGGAAAGGATCCTATAAGCTCGGAATGATGAACAGAGAACAACTACCAAGCAACTGGAATGTAACTCACCTGAAATGATATTACTGCTAAGGTACGACCCCATTCATTTCCTTTTATTTCAGACTAACACTTGCAGGTTATCGACGAGAAGAGACACTATATTTTAGGTCAGAAAGCACGCGTTGCACTCTTTTTTCCTTAGACCGGTTTTGTCCAAAATGGTTTTTTCCGAAAGGTTTTTAACATGGCAACAATTGATTGTGCTAACTTAGAATCAAGACCGATTATGAATCGGTGTCGAAGATCACATTCACAGTATCTGAGGTTCCTCTGCAATCAACCTCGAATACTGGGGGGGGGGGGGTGGGGNNNNGGGGGGGGGGGGGAGGAGGGGATTACACACGAATATGCATTACCTTCGGATATCAACTTTAGCAAGGAAGTTACTTCGTAAAGGAAGGGTCTCGATAGGTAGGATTTATTGTAAGGGCCAAATGGTCAAATGAACCGTGGCCACATAGATTACTCAAGCTCTGGCGTAAAACATGTACACATGTATGACTGTTTTGCACAAGAATAAAGAGAAGTACTTTCCTGGCAATCATCTTATGTATTAAAAAATTCCTCTTTACATCCCTTAAAGAATTTCGTACTTCCGATCTCCTAAAAGTAATGAGCTCAAGGGCCTCTTATAACCGGAGTACGAATGATCACTCCCTCACTCAGGGATTTCCGTCTAAAAACAAATTCGAACGGCCCAAGTCACAGGGCATAAGATCTATTAGGCAACTCCCCGGTTTGTAAAGGCCACGGCTACCCCACTCGGGGGCTATTATCTTGGGAAAGCCCGGATAACTCGGGAAAGAAAATCCAATAGGCGGCTCCCGAACTAAATGGCTACGACCACACTAACACGGCTCGGAGATGTACGAAACCCGTAACAAGAACTAGGCCTTCAAAAAAGAAAATTTTTCATAACCGATTTTAAAGGCTACCCTCGGTAAACTATAATCTCATATACCTACTTTGGGAAAAGGTTTTCGGTAACACCGAACCCCCAAGACACCTTAAAACAAAGTAATGTAAATGCAAGGTTTGTTTGAACTTTCGAACATAACCTAAGTTATTTTATGCAAAGGCATTCCGGCCCATATGAATACAAGTAATAAAGCAAAGGGAAAATTTGAAAGCCCAAACGGAAAGAAAGCCTTATATATATACATATACATATATATATATATATATGTATATATATATATATATATATATGTCTTTTTACAATGGCGAGAATGGCCCGATACAGAAATTTACAATGGCCAAAACGGCCCCAAAAGGATGCAAAAAGCAAAAGAAAAACATCTAAAGACCTACGTGGCCTGGTTCTCATCGGGGGCAGGGTCGTCATCCTCGGTATCTTCCCCGCCTTCAGATTTGGTTAAGCTCTCGAAATCTTTCTCGGGAAAAGCTAGCTTTCTGGCCCTGGCTTCTTCTACTTTGGCATTATCGATTTTCACCAGTATGTCAAAGTTATGAGCATGTACTCCCTCAAGGGTTTCCCTTCGATCTTTCCACCTTGCATGCTCCACTATGATTTTGGCCAGCGCTTGAATCGACTCAACATCAACCTTGAATTTGGCCACTTTAACATCAGCCTTTGTCTTGGTCATAGCCACCTCTGATTTGGATGCCTCGATTTCCTTGGCCAGACTCTCTTGACCAGAAGTAACCGAGTTTAGCTCAGATTGAAGCTCCTCGATCTTCTTGGCCTGCATAAAGGTTTCTCTTTTGTAGCATGACGCTGGGCCTCGGTAGACGCTAGTTTGTATCGTATCTACCTGTGCCTGGAGCTGCCCGATTTGTTCAAGCCTTTGTCGAACCAGCAGGATTGGATCGTTATCCATTGATTCCAGTTCGTCATCACTATCTTCAAGTACTTGATTTACCTACTCAGTCCACTCGGCATGCTCCTTCCGAGCCGATTCTAACTCAACCTAAAATTTCTCACTCAGAATCTTATAAGTGTCCCTCTTCTCAGTAAGCTACCGAACCTCGATCTCGTGCTGGTCTAACTCCTCACGAATTTGGAGGAAAGTCTCATGGTGCAGTATCGAGGTTTGCAAGCATAAGGAAAGGTGTTCGGATTATTTGCAACTTCAAATTTAAAATACATAATCACGGGACACTCGAAGTTACCCGATTCAAGGCTTGTTGAGCTCTATTGAATAGACATGACACCTCCACCACATCCATCACGGCCTGGTCCTCTTCGGTCACAAAGCATCGAAGGTATCTAGCAATCCCTACCGGGGGATAGAAAACTTGGGCATCCTACGAAACAGAAAAATCTATTGACCGCCTTCGGTCAGGGTTAACGCTTGAGGCCGAGAACCGATCCCCTAGCATTGGGCTCGAAGAAGACCCACTGGCCCCCGTTGATGGTACCTTATTTGGCACCGACAAGTCACCAAGCCCGGTGACATCCTCTCAAGTAGTGAACTCTAACCCATCTAAGAAGTTGTGGATATCAGTCGCCCTTGAGGCCCCTCGTAAAAATGACCTTTTATCATACCAGCGTCACGAATTATGGCATTTAGGAACTCACGGGACCCAGTAAAGTTGCACCTTCCTCTGCTCGAGTAGAGTCGGCCCCGGACTATCGCTCAAATCCCCTGGCCTGGGGTAAAGTAGCGGCACCCCGTTCCGGTTCATAGATCTTGACGAATGCCTTCTCATCAGCCTCCGCGGCTTGAGGCAAAGCAGCCTGCACCAGAGCCACTAGCTCAGAAGTGTTTTCCTCTTCTTCTTCGGACTCATACCTAGATCGGCGCATCGAGTTCGATAGGAGGACGCTAGTACTTTCCTTAGGTTTACGCGCCAGCCTCTTCTTTGCTTTTTTCTTTTCCAAGTCCAGAATGCTCGAGGTCCTTTTCCTTTTCTTCCCATCACCCTGCTTCGGAGCAAGGGACTCAAGAGGTACATCATCATCCTTTGATGGAGGCCTTATAGCAACATCATTGGGGAGACCTACAAAAGAAAACAGAACCGATAAGAATTCGGCAACACAAGGAGAAAGTAAAACCCTTACTGAATTGAAAAAGGAATCTTTGAGAATGCACGGGAGAAAAATCTATTTTTAAATATGATACAATGAACTCTATATATAATACATATTCTACTCATACTACATATGGGACTATGACATAATCTACTCCTACGACATATGTGACTAGAACATATTTTACTCCTACTACATATAGGACTAGGACTATTACACATAATTATCTAACACTCCACCTCAAATCGGTGCATATAAATCATATGTACCGAGTTTGTTACATATGTAATTAATACGAGGACCAGTGAGGGACTTGGTAAAAATATCTGCAAGATGATCATTCAACATACAAGGCCACTAGACTCCCCATGAACAATAAAATCAAGTGATTGCTGATAAACATAAGTTGGCCAAAAGGTCACCAGGAAGTCACTGGTCACACCGGAAAAGTGCAATGTTCACCTCGAAAAAAATAATTGACTCCTTAGACGAAGGCACCACACATGCTTATTGGCCCAGTTGCAATCTTCTTTGACCTTGGTGAGGAGATCATCGGTGATCGTACATATAAATAACGAGAGCGGCTTGCATCGACCCAATACCGAGGAAGTTTTTTCGACTTTGAAATCAGCAACGGACGGGCACCCTACAGGAATGAACTCTTCAAGGCGTGGTTCCGTCACAGCCCCATCGCCGGCGGATCGTGATAAAGAGGCGGCGTCCTTTTACGGGGCAGTCTTAGAATTTTTTGCCATTATAGAGCAGAAGAAAAGGAAATTAAGAAGGTACACTTAGCAGTTTATTAAAAATTTAAGAAATTTGGGTGCAAAAGTTGGAGAGCAAAGAGATGTTTGAAGAACAAGAATAGAGGTAGCTTTGAACGTAAAGTTTGAATGAAAGAAAATTGGATGTTTGTAGTCTGCTAATGACGGTTCAAAACTCATAATGGTCGATAAACAACTGACAGGCATTTAATGCCTTAATAATTGGACCGACGAGACGTGTCAGTAACCATTTTCCGCCTACGTCATGATCGGACGTATCAGTAAACTGTTTGCCTCTTACGTCATGATCCATCGAGGCGAGATTCAGATGTTCATAACATTTCTCATCATCTTCTCTCCCAGAAACGAGGGGACTATCTGTATACGGTCGAAATCGGGTTTGCCTATTGTGTGACTAATTGAGACTGAGGCGTGACATGATTAAGCTCGATCTCAGATTATATTGAACCAAGGTGCGAAATTACATTGTTGCGATCGTGACCACGAGACCGAACAAGATCGAAACCAAACGATATCGAGGGAAATTTGTAGAGCCGAATAATAGAAGGTCGAAATATTCGTGATCGGTTGGGATTATGGCGGAAATCCTGACATGTATTAAGGAGAGGCCGATTAATTAGCAAATCATGATATTTTTACCTTATATAAAATTGTACCAAGAACAGGACTCCCTACTATATAAAGAGGGGCTCTGATCATTTGCAATACAGATTGCAATACGCAACACAAAGCAATATACTGTCATTTCTAGCTCTTATCATCTTGTTATTCTGATCATACATCAGTTGAGGAATTTGTTAGTTAGAGTAAGGGTGTTAACCGGGTGGGCCGGGATGGGTAGGGTAAAAAGTAAACCGCACGGGTTACGAACCGGGCCGGTTACGAGTTGGGGCTTAACGAGTTTGGATTCATCCGGGTAAAAATTAACCCGTAAGGGTTACGGGTCAACCGGGCCGGGCCGGGTTAACAGTAAATTAATCTTATTTTTTAATTTTTTTTGTATTTGTTATAACTATAGTAAAAATATAAACAAAAAAACAAACTTATAAAAATTGCGTTTGAATAAAGGATGCAAAGACTTTAAAATTCTTATATTTTAATATATCATTAAGAATTTACTTATAATTTGCAAGTTCAAAACTTCAAACTCGCAAATTAAAGTTTACATTTAATACTTCAAATTAAAGTTCAAACTTGCACTTATCATTGCATAATAAATTAATAATACTTCAAATTAGTCTAACAGACTAAAACATTAAGCATAAATGCATAATACGTCTAATAATATTAAAATAACACAAATTGTCTCAAATCAAACGAATTTCTGGTGGACGCTCAAGACAAATATTCATATGCCTCCTTAAACAGCGTGTGTCCGTGCACTTTGGACGAAGATTTATGATTATACTATAAATCCTGCACTTTACTTTGTAAACTTCTTCATTTTCTTCTACCGCATCAAAGTGTTCCCACACATAAGAGTGCACTCTAGAATCACGGAGCATGATTTAACTTGAATGAGAGAATATGAGATTGAAAAATGAGAGATGAGAGAAGAAATGAAGAAGAGGGGGGCGTGTATTTATAGTTTTTCAAAGGGCTAAATTAGTAATTATAAAAGTATTATTTTTTTAAAAATATAGCCCAAAAAGGGCTATTTCTGTAACTGATCGTTGCCATCGGTCATAAGACCATTAAAATAAAATCAAAACTAGTCGTTAAACCGGTCCGGTTCGGGCCTGTTAGCTAGTTCTACAGTGAACTCCATTGATCGGGTTTGACCGGTCCGGTTAACCGGATGAATTTATGTGAACGGACCAACCCCCTAACCCCTGTAAGCCNTAGTAGGCCCCACAAAATTAAAAAAACAAAAAAAAGTAGCCGTTAAAATCGGTCCGGGCCGGGCCGGTTTAACCGGTAAGTGCACTGTTCACTTTGACCGGGTTGGACCGGTCCGGGTAAACAGTAGAAAAAATGTAAACGGCGCAACCCCCCTTACCCCTTAAACCCAGCCCACCCGGCCCCCTTTGTACCGGGTCGGTCCGGTTCCGGTTTCAACCGGTCTAGGCCGGTCCGGAAACGGGTTGACCCGGCCCGTTTGATACCCTTAGGTTAGAGGGTGACCGAACTTGAAGGCCTAAGGCTGTTCAATTCGTGTGGTTTGCATTTGTTCTTTTATTGTCAATTTCAATATTAATATGTTTTCTTAATTTGTATCAAGTTATATCACGTGGTAAGCACCCTCCACTTCCAACCAAGAGGTTGTGAAATCGAGTCACCCGAAGAGCAAGGTGGGGAGTTCTTGGAAGAAATGATGACGAGGGTCTATTGGAAACAACCTCTCTACCCTAGGGTAAGGGTAAGATCTGCGTACACACTACCATCCCGAGACCTTAATTGTGGAATTATATTGGGTTTTTGTTGTTGTTGTATCAAGTTATATCATTTATCCTTATAACCGCATATAAATTCAATTGTTATCCGATTTTTAGGGTAACAATTCATAATTACTTCATTTGGAAATTTATTATGCACTGATTAGTAACAGTTCTGAAAAAATAAACAACCAAATTTACTAACCCGTATTCTGTCCGTTTATAGAAGTACAAAGTGAATACCAACCGATTTTCGGTTAATAAATTACCAACGGAAATTTTATCGCTAAGATTAAAAAATTATTTGCAGTTTTTTTTTATGTTTACCAATATTATTTTTAGTTGGTAATTTTACGAACGATTTCAAATTAGTTGATAAAAATTGTCAACGAGCCTTTAAGCAACGAATCACCATCTGTTTGGCAACTCAATTCACCAACCAATTTGATTAATTTACCAGCAAATATTTTTGTTGATAATTCTGATGTTTTTTGTATAGCTACTTCTTGCAGTACACTGGCATCAGGGAAATTATCACGTTAATGTTTATAATATGTCTCAACTCTCGTACGGCTGTCCGCTGGTCCTTTATTGTCTAAGGAAAACAGAATATATTTTTGGAATTTTCTATAAACCAGTTTTGCATTTGTTTTTTACTAATAATAATGGCTGAAATAATTGGAAAATTTTAATGAGACATCACTCAACCAAAACGACCCCCTTATATTCTTTCAATCAATGGAAATAAACTTCACAGCCACATATCCCATCCCTCCCCCCCCCCCCCCCCCCCCCCCCCCCCCCCTTTGTGGTTTTCATAGAAAGCTGCTTCAGAATAAGCAGACATCCGCTGCAGATTAAAATTTCGACAAATAAATACACAAAAAACGAGGACATAAATATTTATTCTCTCCAAATTCTTCGTAAAATGGCATATCTATCAGATCAAAGAAAGATATTGTAACACGAAGGAAAATTTATCCAGAATAAATTCAGCGGTTTTGATCGAATTCACCAAGTCTTACTCGGATGTTGTATGTGTGTGACGAAAAAATTTTAAATTCTAAATTAGTCACTGTCTTTACACAGATAAATTGATCAAATCATATAGGTAAGCCTTGCTAGAAAAGACTAACATTTCACTTACGGAGTTCTTTTATGTTGTTTCGCTTTGGTGACAGTGGAATAATCCAAAGCTGTCTCTGTGGAACTCCACAAAGAAAAACGAATTATGAAGGTGGCTATTGTCTTGCCTAATTTTTGTTCTTTTCTATTTGATTTTTTAAAATGCACAGTGTGGATAAATAGTGGCAAAGAAAAGGATACCACATTTTTGGGCATTTTTGAAAGTATCCATATAGACAATTCCATCAAATCACCAGAGCTTATTGTTCTTGTGGAACATATCCCCTGCAATTTGTCTTTAACTGACTAATGTAATTATGCAAGAGACGTCCTTTTTGTTAAGGTAAGGTCTCGCAACTTCATTGCCTATATCTGGCCTACATTCCAAACATTTATTTTATAATGTATATACAAAGAATGGGAGATTTCATTTTTGAATAAGCACTAACTCAAAATTTGCATAAACATGTATGTTATTGTATTATGAGCATCTTCACTTGACTAGCACAACTCAATTAATTATTTTTGCAAATACACACACGTATAATATCAAGTAGATAATAAGATTATGGAAATTACTAATGGGCGTCGTTGGATGAATATGATCTCTCTTCCCTAATTAGATATTGTTTACCCTTAAAATCGGATAACAATTAAACTTATAAGTTGTTTTAAGGACACGTGATTTCACCTAGTACCAATTGATAAATGCGATGATTAGTAATAAAAATTGACAGTAAATAAAGCAAATCGGTATTGAAATGCAATGCAGCCCTCGAGCTAGATCGCCCTCGAACTGGCTGACATTAATGTTATGAAGTATGAAGTAAACTGATGAACAAGAGGTATAAGAGAGAAAGAATATTATATTGCTAGTGTATGCGAGAATGAGATGGTTTACAGATGATTAGAACCCCCTTTAAATAGTAGAGGAATTCCACTTAAGGTACCATTCTAATTGTAGAAGGAAACCCGTCCTTGATTTGATTCGTTACTAGATTTCCGACATGATCTTCGACCGGAGGATATCTCGACTTTCTGTTATTATGCTATCTTCGGTCTCGCTCGATGTCTATCCGTTTGGTCTCGATCTTCACTGGTCTCAATCTTAACTGATACTTCAAATCCCGAGCTCGATACTTTATCCTCATGTCTCGGTCTGATATAATACGGGGCGGATCCTCGATCCATTCCCCTGGTCTCGAACAATAAGTGAAATCAAGTGGACTCGGTTTTAACCGTATACAGATAGTCCCCACGTTTTCGGAGTGTAATGACAAGAACGAATTGAGTCCTCGATCTTTACCCCGATTTTTCATGATGTCATCACCATGACGTAAGCGACAGAGGTGACAAAAATGTCCCGTCAGTACAGTTCTCCAGGTCTTTAATGTGTGTTAGTTGACGGTTGGCCACTAGTAACTTTGAACCGTTGCCGTGAAACCCATAAATAAGCATTTTTTCCATTCTTTCAAACTTTACTTTCAATATCTTCTGCTATAATCTTCGAAGCTTTTTGCATTCTTCAAGTTCTTCATCTGCAAATCTTTAAGTTTCGTTGTTAACCTCTTCTCAAAACACAAAATCGCATCATCTTCATCTTTCTTTAACCTCAAAACTAAATGGCGAAAATGTCAAAGGCTGTGCCTAAAAAAGAAAGTGCTTCATCATCTTGGCTGGCAGGCGAGAAAACACTGGTGACCACGCCCTGAGGAATGCGTTCCTGGGGGGTGCGTTATTAGTTCCGATTTCAAGATCGAGAAAACCTCGTTGGTCTGCGGTCATTGCGAGCCGATATCAAGGTACATATGCTCGATACCTGAGAATTTCCTCGAAAAAGTGAAGAAGGATTGTAACTGGGAGAACAAAGAGGTTTTGATATCGACCCCTGAGGAAGATATTACTACCCACGTGGAAGGGTTCTTGAGTGTTTACACTTACTATTTAACGTTGGGTCCCCTCGACCCAATCATCATGGACTTCTACAGAAAGTACCAGGTGACCCTCGGACAAATCCATCCCTCCTTCTGAAGGATTGTAATATTGCTCTGATTCTTCGTGAGTAAAGTCGACGTGCTCCTCTTTACTCTAGACCACCTCATAAGTGTATATAGCCCCCCTGCTCTACCGAGGTGGGTTGATAAAACTCCAACGCCGGTACACCAAGGTTTTCATCTCAAGCATAGACGAAGATAAAGACCGGGGTTAGATGGGTCGATTCGTCCGAGTGAGGACCTCAGACCTGATTCCGACTGAAAACTAGTCGTTCCCCTAGAGATGGAACATGAAACGTAAGTATGATTTATCAGTTTTTGCATGTTAATTCTATTTATTCACTTTATCTTATCGATGCTCTTGACCTCACATACCTGATAATTGGACAACAATGGCATTTGCGAATAACCCGAACGAGAAGCTTAGAAGCAATGAGAATGTTGAAGGAAAGTCCGCGAGCATTTTCGGAAACTACTTGGAATGATGTTTATAAAAGGTACAACATGAAACTTTGAATATAAGAAGATATGGTATCTCAACCAAACATGAAGGATAGGTTGGGATCTATAAGATCAAAACCAGAACGAAGGACAAGAAAAAATAGGTACGAGCCTTACAGGTGACCAGCAAAGCGAGATCACACGTAAAACCCGGAACATGCACGGTTTGATTAAAGATCATGATAGAAGGAGGAAGGTTCCTCTTCTCGATTCGAAAAGGAACGGGATATGGCAAAGAAAAACTATCAAAATTCTCAATAAAAAATATCTGATTTTAATTTCAATGTAAGTACTTCTGAGTTAGTAGTAGTGTTAAGAGGAATGGATGACAAGGTACAGTGGCCCAAGGATATGAGATAAAATCCTAGCGAAGGAAGACAAGAATTTTAATGTGAATCTCATAATGATCAAGGGCACAGAACGACGAATTGCAGGCTCCTTTAAGCAGAGGTTGACTACTTATTGAAAAAAATATTATTCTCACTGATCTATCTAGTGAGAAAGGAAATCAATCTTATATGAAGAATAGGAAAGAGCCATCGAAGCCCCCATCACCAAAGAGGATAGTGAATGTAATAATCAGGGGTGAGGAGGTTAATGGAGTAACATGTACAATAGCAAAAAGAACAACTAAAATATCAGTGACCCACGGGAAACGAATTCGGCAAGTCTTAGAGGGAGATAACATAACGCTCGATGATGATGATGCAGATGGCTTGTTTATACCTCACAATGCTGCATTGGAAATTTCTTTATGTAACGACCCGACCGGTCATTTTGAGAGTTATAGCCCCGTTTTCCCCATTTCTTCTTTCTTTTGTGTTATTCAGATGTATTTTATCGTATCGTGTTGGTTGGTTCGGGTCCGGAGTAGTTTCGGAGTGGAATGAGACACTTAGTCTCTTATTTAGAAGCTTAAGCTAGAAAAGTCAATCGGATGTTGACTTATGAGTAAATGATCTCAGATTTGGATTTTTATGGTTCGGTTAGCTCCGTTAGGTGATTTAGGACTTAGGAGCATGTTCGAAATGTGATTTCGAGGTCCGTGGTAGAATTAGGCTTGAATTGGCGAAAGTTAGAAATTTGGCGATTTTGGTCGGCAGTGGAAATTTTGATATCGGGGTCGGAATGGAATTTCGGAAGTTGGAGTACGTTGGTAGTGTAATTTTTGACATGTGTATAAAATTTGAGGTCATTCAGACATGGTTTGGTACATTTCGGCGTCGTTTGCGGAATTCGGATATTTCAAAGTTCTTTAGGCTTGAATCCATGTGTAATTCGTGATTTTGATGTTGTTGAGGTGATTTGAGGGTTCGCCTAAGTTCGTGGGACTTGATGATATTTTTGGTTGAGGTATTGGGGGCCTCGGGTAAGTTTTGGGTGGTTACCGGACTTGGTTTTGAGTTGGTAAAATAGCTAAAGTTTTTGGTTTCTGCTCATCTGGTTTCCTTATATGCGATCGTGTGGTCAGGTTCGCGATCGCGTAGGCTAAGTTGGTCGCTGATGGAAATTTCCCTACGCGTTCGCGAGTGGAGGAGCGCGATCACATAGCTTTGAGGAGCAATGATACACGAACGCGTGGGCTACGTCACGTTCGCGAAGAGGAAAAGGGGTAGGAACTGAGGTCAAGAGTTTTGTTCATCGCAAACGCGTGAGGCGGTTCGCGATCGCATAGCTTAGTGGGGCATAGCATCGCGTTCGCATGGGAGATTCCGCGTTCGCTAGAGTTAGCTTGTGGGGTAGAATAATTGTGCTTCACGATCGCGAGGATTGTTCCGCGATCGTAATGAAGGTATATCTAGGCAGATATAAAAGATTCAAAACGAGAGTTTTGAGTTCATATCATAATATTGAAGTGGGAGCTCGGTAGAAGGTGACTTTTGGAGAGATTCTTGCGTGGGTGTTTGGGGTAAGTGATTTCTATCTAATTTTGGTCAAATTCCATGATTATGTCTTTAATTTCATCCTCTAATTTGTGATTTGGGGTGGAAAATTGCGAAAAATGATGAAGAATTCTTGAGTTGGATTTTTGGGGTTTTGAATGGGATTTTGTTATCGGATTTGAGTAAATTTGGTATGGTTAGACTCGTAAGTGATGTGCTTTCTAGTTTTGTAATATTTGTCGGATTTTGAGGCGTGGGCCTGGGGGCCGAGTTTAAGCCGATTTTGGGTCTAATTTGATAGTGTTTCTTGTGGAATTCATTCCATTAGACTATATTGATGGTATTGTAATGGTTGTGAACAGATTCAGAGAATTTGGAGGCCCAATCGAGGTGCAAGAGCATCACGAAGTAGAGATTTGATCGGTTGAGGTAAGTAACGATTGTAAATCTCGTTCTGCGGGTATGAAACCCCTGATTTTTGTATCATTTTTCTATTTTGAGGTGGCACACATGCTAGGTGACGGGAGTGTGGGCGTGCATCGTTGGGGATTGTGACTTGGTCCGTCCTGTATCAACTGTAAAGTTGAATAATTTGTTGAAACTATATGATTCTTATGTGTTTTAGAAAGAATTTCTGTAAATCAAGATGGATGCCATGTTTAGGCCTTATGTCAGTGTTGTTTTGACCCTTAGAGGTCTTTTCTTGCTATACTCTAATTGTTTTCGATTGAAAATATATACACAGTTATGTTTATACTTATTTACTACATAACTCTGAATACTTTGTTTTTCTGAGAGCCCGAGAGGCTGGAGAGGTTTATGACTGAGTGAGGCCGAGGGCCTGATTTGTGAGATATTTATGGGATCGGGCTGTACGCCGCAACATGTTTGATATAGGGCGAGGGCTTCATTGATTTATGACATGATTGGCTTGGTATAGCGCTTGGGCTGAAGGAGCCCCTCCGGAGTCCGTACACACCCCTAGTGAGTGCAGGTACCTACTGAGTGCGAGTGCCGGGTGCTGAGTGATTAGGAGCCATGAGTGATGGTGAGGTTTTCCCGAGGGGTTGTATATGAGTGATGTTTTGCCCGAGGGGATGATTATAATTTCATCATTTTTGCTTACCTTTGCATTAAGCCTTTGTTTGAAAACTGTTGAAAGATGTCTTTAAATGATTTTACTGGAACTGGATTTAAACGATCTGATTTGATTCAAACTCTGATTTTAAAAGCATGCCGTATTTTACTGAGTTTTTTGTGATATGGACTTTACTTGCATTATAGCTCGTCATTACTTCTCAGTCTTTATTTATTGTTGTTAGTTAGTGAGTTGGCATATTCACGTTACTCCCTGCACCTTGTGTGTAGATCCATGCGTATCTGGACACAGTAGCTGCTGTTGACTATTCCGAATGCAGATTTCTCGGAGATAGCACGGTAGCCTGGCGATCGCAGCCCTGCTCTTCTCCCTCTTATCTTCCTTTAGTTGTATTTCGTTATTTTCCAGACTATGTTAGTCTTGATATTGTCACACAAATTGTAGCAGATGCTCATGGCTAGTGACACCGCGATGTCGGGCATTTCTTTTCCACACGTTTGTTTTGATTTGGACTCCCTTATGAATGTTTTATATTAAATAGCTTTGAAATGAAAATATCGAGTTGTTTTGGTAATGTGTCGGCTTGTCTAGTACCACGATAGGCGCCATCACGACAGGGTTAGTATTGGGTCGTGACACTTTACTTGTTTATGATACTAATGTGAAACAAGTTTTGATTAATCCAGGTAGCTCAGTGAATATTAAATTGCTACAAGTGGTCAATGAAATGAAAGCAACTGATCGTGTAATACTCAAGGCTCGATCTCTATCTGGGTTTAAAAATTCATGTGTCATAATAATGGGACAAATTACATTGTCCACATTCGCCGAAAGAGTGGTGAGGGATACAAAATTTCAATTGGTGGATACAGACAAGACTTATAACATGATTTTAGGGAGGCTATGGATTCATGATATGAATGCAATACCGTCAACTTTGCATCAAGTTATCAAATTCCTGTCACAATGGAAAATTCGTCAAAGCAGGAAAGATCAACAAGTAACACGAGAAACCAATATGATGGCTATAGTAAGTGGACAACCAAAGACGAAAGAAAAATAACAATTGCAGTGTCCAGTTGAGGAGAATATGTTTTCCACCTCAACATCAGATACGAGGAACTAACCATACAAAGATATAAGACCTGATGTAATTCAAGAACCAGAAGGAAATGAAACTACCAAAACAACCACGAAAGAGCTCGAAGTTGTTATCTTATTTATTCATTGACGAGAAATAAAAGTTTATATATTGGGAAAAACTTAAGCCCGATTTTGAAAAATTAAGTTAGTTAAATTTTGACGCATTAATGTCGATTGTTTTGCATGGTCGCACTCATACATGACAAGAATTCCACCAGAGGTAATGATTCATAAGCTAAATAATGATCCATTATATCCACCGATAAAACAAAAGGAAGAGAAAGCAAGGAGATTTCAAAAAGCAGGTAATTTAGGAAGAGGTAAGTAAACTCTTAAAAATTTGTTCGATTCGCGAGGTAAAATACCCTGATTGGTTAGAAAATATTGTTGTAGTTCCTAAGAAGAATGAAAAATGGTGAGTATGAGTAGATTGTACTGATTGAAATAAGACATGTCCCAAAGATTCATTTTCTCTACCACATATAGGTCATCTAATTGATTCTACCGCTAATCATGAACTTTTAAGTTTTTTAAATTCTTATTTTTGGTATAATCATATTAAAATAGATCCTAAGGACTAGGAAAAAACTTCTTCTATTATAGATAAAGGGAATAATTGTTACAACGTCATGCCTTTTGGTCAAAAGAACATTGGGCTATGTACCAAAGATTGGTGACTAAAATATTTCAAGAACATTTGGGAAAAATCTTGAAAGTCTACATTGATGAAATGCTAGTGAAATTTACGCAAGAGGAAGATCATCTCAAGCATTTGAGTGAGACCTTTTCCATTCTTCGAAATTAAAATATGAACCTCAAGCCGAAAATATACGCCTATGGTGGGGCGCCGGGCAAATTTTTAGGTTTTCTGGTTTCTAACAGGGGGATTTAGGTAAATCCGGCTAAAATTACAATAACCGAAGAAATACCGAATGTACTTACAAATAAAAAAGAAGTACAAAAGATTGATGTACTAGTAGAATAACAACTTGGGGAGATTCATATCTAGATCCTCTGTGAAATGTTTCAAATTTTTCTCGTTATTAAAAGAGCAAAATAAGTTTGAGTGGATGCATGCCTGCCAACAAGCACTAAAAGATTTGAATGCATATCTTTCAAAGTCACCTTTGCTATCGAAGCCAAGGGATGGAGAAAGATTTCTTATTTATTTAGCTGTATCTAGATGCAACGACCCAGGTGGTCATTTTGAGAGTTTGAGCCCCTAACCCTTAATAACTGTTTTTCCCACATTTGTTTATGCTATTGGGACTTGTCGGAGTGATTAACTATGGAATTCGGAGAGTTTTGGACCGAAGTCGAAACTGTGTGAAGACGAATCCAGAATAGAATTACGTCGACTCTGTTAGCTACGGTGAGTGATTTTTGGGTTAGGAGCGCGTCCGGAATGTGTTTTCGATGTCTATGGTAGATTTAGGCTTGAATTGGCAAAAGTTAGATTTTCGGCGATTTCGGCCGATATGGGAAATTTTGATACCAAACCCGGAATAGAATTTCGAGAGTGGATGTAGGTTCATAGTGTCATTTGTGACATGTGTGTCAAATTTGAGGTCATTCGGACTAGTTTTGATGTATTTCGGCATCGTTTGTAGATTTTGGAAAAATGTTAAGTTCTTAGGCTTGAATTCATGTTTAATTCTTGTTTTTGGTGTTATGTGATGTGGTTTCAAGGATCGACTAAGTTCGAATGAGGTTATAGGACTGATAGGTAGGTTTGGTTGAGGTCCCGGGGGCCTCAGGTGTGTTTCGGATGATCAACGAGAACGAAAGTGGACTTAGGCACAAAAATCTAATGTTGCTAGTTCTGGTGTTTCTCACCTGCGGAGGGGGAGCCGCAGGTGCGGACACACAGGCGTGGTAGGGGTGTGCGCAGATGCAAAAAATGGCCAAGGCCGGTTGGGCTCGCAGAAACTGCCCAGTGGTCGCAGGTGCGGACCCAGGCATTTAAGTGATTTTTCGCACCTGCGTGTCTTTTCCGCATGTGCGGCCCCATGGACCACAAATGCGGAGATCGCTGGGTAGATATAGAAAATTCGAGGGTTTAAAACTTCATAACACTAAAATCGATTTGGAGCTCGGTGGAAGACAATTTCTAGAGGGGTTTTGAATGAAAATCATTGGGTAATGAATTCTAACTCAAATTTGATCATAATACAATAACAAATTGTTGTTTTCCTCTTCTAATTAAGGAATTTGAGGGTAAAAGTTTGAAAACGGGAGAAAAGTCCCCCAATTAAAAATCCGAGTATTGAGTGAGATACTGAAGTCAGATTTTGATGATTTTTTGTTGAGTGTACTCGTGAGTTAATGGGTGTTCATAATTTGTAAATTTTACCCGATTCCGAGATGTGGGCCCGGGGGACTTTTTGGGGCGATATTCCTAATTTCGCATTTTAGCTTCGAATTGATTAGTTAGATTAATTACTTAAAGCTATATTTACATTATGCAACTGAATTGAACAGATTTGAGCCATTTGGAGTCGGGTACTCGTGGCAAAAATGCGGTTTCAAGTTGATTTGAGCGGTTGAGGTAAGTGTCTTGCGTAACCCTGTGTTGGGACCTTCCCCTTAGGTTATTTGATAATATTTGTTATGTGGGCGCTGTGTACGTGAGGTGACGAGTATGTACACAGACCGTTATTGCTAAAATCCCACTTTTCCTGCTTAAATCATAAAGTTTTGCTTCTCCTATTAATTTGCATTAATGTGTTAAATTGTTTAGGTTAGATTAGGAAAGCATGCTTACGCGTCTAATCTACTTTATACTCCGTGTGCCATGCTTAGTTAGATTACTGTTTTTCCTTACCTGTGATTAGAAGAACTATATATATTGATGCCATGCCTGTCGTTTATCTTGCATCGCATATTTAAATTGGGACTACAGACGTATTCTAGAAGATCCCCCAGCACTGCATATTTATTTTGGGACTATGGACGTATTTCGGGAGATCCCCTAATACTGCATATTTATTGTGGGACTACGGGCATATTTCAGGAGTTCCCCTGTACTGCATATTTATTTTGGGACTACTGACGAATTCCGAGAGATCCTCATGTACTGCATATCATCTGGAACTACGGAGCGGTATCCTGGGAGAATTCCAATTCTGTTTACCTTGTTCTGAGCCGAGGGCTCCCTTTACTATTAAGTTTCTCGAACTTTTACTTAAATTGTTTACTATAGAATTTACTTATCTCTTTTACTGTTTTAAATCATTATATATTCAGATTATGTCTTTATTTTCTTCATTTATTGTGTTTTTAATTAAGTTTCATCCGCAAATTAGGCTTACCTAGTCGTAGGGACTAGGTGCCGTCATGATACCATTCGGAGTGTAAATTGGGTCGTGACAAGTTGGTATCAGAGCGTCTAGGTTCATAGGAGTCACAAGTCACAAGCTGGTTTATTAGAGTCTCGCGGATCGGTACAGAGACGTCCATATCTATCTTTGGGAGGCTATGTAACTGTTAAGAACAATCATATTCCTTTGATTTCCTTGTCGTGCGAGTTATTGACATCAAAATTCTAAAACTCTATTCTATTCCTTCTCACAGATGGTGAGGACCTGTACCGGGAGGACCGACGACCAGGCACCCAAGCCTCTAGTCAGAGCCGCCAGAGGCAGGGGCCGTGGTAGAGGAAGAGCACGCGGTGCAGCCCGAGCACCTACAAGAGCACCAACAGAGGATCCCACAACAACTCCAATTGGAGGGCCGGCGTCAGAGATTCCTATTGCTACTCCAGCCCTCAAGGAAACTTTGGCTTAGTTCATGAGCATATTTATCACTCTGACTCAGGCTGGGCTACTTCCGATAGCCCCAACCACATCTCAAGCCGGGGGAGGGGCACAGACTCTCGCAGCTCGCACTCCTGAGTAGAGGGTCCATGTTGATCAGGCCCCATAGTACATTCCTATACCCCCCAGTGATTCCGGCTCAACATGAGGCCAAGGTAGCTGCTTTTGAGGCAGAGCAACTCAGACTTGAAAGGTACAAGAAGTACCACCCACTCACTTTCATCGGACTAGCTTCAGATGACGCTCTAGGGTTTATTGAGGAGTGTCAACGTATTCTCTCCAATGTGGGCATTGTGGAGACGAGTTCGGTTTCTTTCACCGCTTTCCAGCTTAGAGGAGCAACATAAGTGGTGGAGTTCCTATGAGCTAAGTAGTCCGGACGAGGCAGCTTCACTTACTTGGACTCAGTTTTCAGAGATGTTTCAGCGTTGAGTATGTTTCTCAGAGCCTCAGAGATGCTTGGCGTGCAGAGTTTGAGCAGTTGCGCCAAGGTTCTATGACTGTGTCAGAGTATGCAGTTCATTTCAGTGAGTTAGCCCGTCCTGCACCGGCTTTGGTTGCCACAGTCAGAGAGAGGGTTCGTCGCTTCATTGAGGGACTCCACCCCAGTATTCAGACCAATATGGCCAGAGAGTTGGAGATGGATATCACTTATCAACAGGTAGTGAGTATCGCAGGAGGGTAGATGGCATGTTTGCTCGGGACAGAGATGAGAGAGAGGTCAAGAGGTCTCGAGAGACTGGTCATTATTCGGGAGCTCATGCACCAACAACACACTATGGTAGGGGTTTTGTGAGTCGCCCTATTCATTCAGCTCTTCCAGCAACCAGCAGTATTCCAGCTCCTCCTAGACCTCAGGAGCCTTATTTTGCACCGCCAGTATCCAGTGGGCCTCCTGCTCGAGGTGCTATTACCGGCCAGTCCACCATGCCAGTCCAGAGTCAGTCTCAGCCGCAACGTCCTCCGAAGGGTTGTTTAGGGTGTGGAGATACTCGTCACATGGTTAGAGATTTCCCCAGATCTAGGAGGGGTGCATCTTCACAGACTTATCAGCCTCCACGTGCTCCACCGGGTCCTCCAGCTATTCTTCCAGCCTCAGCTGCCTCTCCACCTCCTCAGCCAGCTCTAGGTGGAGGTCGAGGTCTCCCTAGAGGGTGAGTCCAGGCCAAGTACTATGCCCTTCCAGTCCGTTTAGAGGTTGTCACTTCAGATTCAGTTATCACAGGTATCGTCCCTGTCTATCATAGGGATGCATCAGTATTAATTGACCCATGCTCTGCGTATTCATATGTGTCTTCTTATTTTGCTTCATATTTGGGGATATCTCGGGATTCTTTGAGTTCCCCTATTTATGTTTCTACTCCCGTGGGAGATTCTCTCATTGTGGACCACGTATATCGGTTGTGTTTGATTGTATTTAGTGGTTTTGAGACCAGAGCTGATTTTTTATAACTCAGTATGGTAGATTTTGATGTTATCTTGGGCATGGACTTGTTGTCGCCTTATTATGCTATTCTTGATTGTCACGCTAAGACCGTGACGTTGGCTATGCCAGGTTTATAGAGATTAAAGTGGAGAGGTACCTTAGAGTATACTCCCCGCAGGGTCATTTCTTTTCTTAAGGCTCAACGGATGGTTGAGAAGGGGTGTGATGCGTATTTAGCCTATGTGAGAAATGTCAGTGTTGATACCCGTATAGTTGAGTCAATTCTAGTAGTGAGGGACTTCCCTGATGTATTTGCAGCTGATCTTCCGGGTATGCCGCCCAATAGAGATATTGATTTTGGCATTGATTTGTTGCCGCGCACCCAGCCCATTTCCATTCCTCCCTATCGTATGGCTCCTTATAAGTTAAAGGAGTTGAAGGAGTTGTTGCAGGAGTTACTTGATAAAGGGTTTCATCAGGCCTAGTGTATCACCTTGGGGTGCGCCAGTATTATTTGTGAAGAAAAAGGATGGTTCTATGCGTATGTGTATTGATTATCGGCAGTTGAACAAGGTTACAGTGAAGAACATGTATCCCTTGCCTCGCATCGATGATTTATTTGATCAGTTACAGGGTGCCAGGGTATTTTCCAAGATTGATTTGCGTTCTGGCTATCATTAGTTAAAGATTCGGGAGTTGGACATCCCGAAGACTGCCTTCAGGACCAGATATGGTCATTATGAGTTCCTTGTCATGTTATTTGGGCTGACCAATGCCTCTTCAGCCTTTATGCATTTGATGCACAGTGTGTTCCAGCCTTATCTCGATTCCTTCCTCATTGTGTTTATTGACGACATCCTGGTATATTCCCGGTGTCGGGAAGATCATAAGCAGCACTTGAGGACCGTGCTTCAAACATTGAGGGAGAAAATATTGTATGCAAAATTTTCTAAGTGTGAGTTTTGGATCGATTTAGTGGCATTCTTGGTCCACGTGATGTCTTGTGATGGGATCAAGGTAGATCTGAAGAAGGTGGAGGCAGTACAAAGTTGGCCTAGACCATCTTCAGCTACAGAGATCCGCAGTTTCCTTGGTTTGGCGGGGTACTACTGTCGCTTTGTAGAGGGATTTTCATCCATTGCAGCACCTATGACCAGGCTCACCCAGAAGGGTGCTCCGTTCAGGTGGACCGAAGAGTGTGAGGAGAGCTTTCACAAGCTTAAGACAACCTTGACCACAGCTCCAGTGTTGGTATTGCCTACAGGTTCGGGGTCCTATATAGTATATTATGATGCCTCGAGGATTGGCCTTGGAGCAATATTGATGCAGGACGTAAGGGTGATTGCCTACGCGTCCAAGCCATTGAAGGTGCATGAGAAGAATTATCCGACCTCGAGCTAGCAACCATTGTTCACGCCCTGAAGATCTAGCGTCATTATTTGTACGGTGTTCCCTTTGAGATTTACACTGATCACCGGAGTCTTAAGTACTTGTTCAGGCTGAAGGACCTTAATCTATGTCAGTGGAGGTGGTTGGAGTTACTAAAAGACTCTGACATCACTATATTATACAACCTGGGGAAGGCAATGTGGTGGCCGACGCCTTAAGTCGCCAGGCGGAGAGTTTGGCATATCTCCCGGCAGTTGAGAGGCCCTTAGCCTTGGATGTTCAGGCCTTAGCCTGTCAGTTCATGAGATTGGATCTTTCGGAGCCTTTCCAGGTATTATCTTGTGTGGTTGCTCGATATTCTCTTTATGACCGCATCAGAGAGCGTCAGTATGCTGATCCCCCTCTTCTGGTTCTTCAAGATAGCGTCCGGCGAGGTGATGCAGGGGTGTGAATATAGGTGATGATGGCATGATGATGATGCAGGGTCGGATTTGTGTGCCCAATGTGGATGGGCTTCGGGAGCTGATTCTTGAGGAGGCACATAGCTCGCGGTATTCCATTCATTCGGGTGCCACGAAGATGTACCAGGACCTGAGACAACAGTATTGGTGGAGAAGGATGAAAAGGGATATAATTGGATTTGTGGCCAAGTGTCTCAACTGTCAGCAAGTTAAATATGAACATCAGAGCCTAGGAGGATTACTTCAGCAGATTGAGCTCCCAAAGTGGAAGTGGGAGCGGGTCACCATGGACTTTGTGGTTGGACTTCCTCGAAATTTGAGAAAGTTCGATGCTATTTGGGTGATCGTGGATCTGCTGACCAAGTCAACCCATTTCATTCCAGTATTGGCTACATACTCCTCAGAGCAGTTGGCTGAGATTTATATCAGGGAGATTGCCCGCCTTCACGGTATCCCAGTATCCATCATTTCAGACAGAGGTACACAGTTCACATCATGGTTCTGGAGAGCTGTTCAGCAGGAGTTGGGTACTAGGGTGGAGTTGAGCACAGACTTTCACCTCAGACGGACAGACAGTCCGAGCGCACGATTCAGACAATATTATGAGATTTTCTTTACTTGGTAATTTATTCTTGATTGAGAGTAATGGCTATTGAGTTTGAGAACTATTGATACGAAAGATAATACAAGTGTAGGGTATGTGATTGAGGTGATTGGTTATAGCTGAGACCCTTGTCGGGCATTTTCTTGAGCTGCTAATTGATGTTTCCCCCTTGTCGGGTATTTTGAACTGCTTATTTCCACTATGCTGTACTCCTTGCCATGTTGTCTGTGATTGTTTGGCGAGGAAGAGCGTAATGCACGAAGGGTGATGCCGTGCCATGTTATTTGATTATATTGCATAGTGAGGAAGAGTGTAAAGCACGAAGGGTGATGCCGTGCCATGATTCATATTTATTATAAGCACGAAGGTAAATGTCGTGCCATGACTTTTATCGATTATAAGCACGAAGGTAAATGCCGTGCCATAATTAATTGTACATCGCATTGTGAGGAAGAGAGTAAAAGCACGAAGGGTGATGCCGTGCCATGATATT